>CM062287.1:0-52500 GCA_031216635.1 Dissostichus eleginoides | reverse complement strand
AGGTGCGTTCGAAGTGTCGATGATCAATGTGTCCTGCAATTCACATTAGTTCTCGCAGCTAGCTGCGTTCTTCATCGACGCACGAGCCGAGTGATCCACCGCTACGAGTTGTATATTTTTTGTTTTTGTTTCATGGTTTGGCCACAAGTTCACACTCTGACAAGTTCCACAAGCAATATGCTCATTTTCCCATCAAAATATTAATATAAAAATATTTAAAGCATTAAAATGCAATAAAAGAGGTGCGTCCTATGCAGCCAGTGTAGTTCTTTGACCCAGCATTGATTTTGAGTGATTAGGTCACATGACCTGGAAGGTATTGAAGCAATATGCTCATTTTCCCATACAAATATTAATATAAAAATATTTAAAGTATTAAAATGCAATAAAAAGAGGTGTGTCCTATGCAGCCAGTGTAGTTCTTTGACCCAGCATTGATTTTGAGTGATTAGGTTACATGACCTGGAAGGTATTGAAGCAATATGCTCATTTTCCCATCAAAATATCAATATAATAATATTTAGAGTATTAAAATGCAATAAAAAGAGGTGTGTCCTATGCAGCAAGTGTAGTTATTTGATCCAGCACTGATTTTGAGTAATTATGTCACATGACCTAGCAGTTATTGAAGAAATATGCAAATGTTTCCATCAAAATATTAATAAAACGTATTTAAAGTATTAAAATGCAATAAAAAGAGGTGTGCTCAATAAATGTATGCTCTAGAGTGAATTTGCTTCACATTCACACGATCGAGAAGCTGTCGATTTATTAAAAAGAACATTTTTCTTGTGTAATTATAAAAGTCATTTGTTGATGGTCCCTAAGTGAAAGTCTCGTTTCGCGGAGAAGATCTCCCCGTCGTAATACAGCCAGCAGCAGGGGAAACTGACGCTGCTGGCGGGTCCGCGAATGTCCGTCGAATATCCAACCTAAAACTAACTTCACCGCGGTCTCCTCCTTCAATGGCGGCTGGTGACGTCCTTCTCCCACCTCTTTCTCCAATGTCCGATATCGCACATAACAGAGGATTTAGACATCGTGTGGTCATTGTATAACTTCCACATGCCATTTCTCCTCATACACTCTTTCATGACTTTTTATTTAATGCATTTTAACGGCTGTAATCGATGTTAAGGTAAGGAAGTGTTCCTTGTTGTCAACGGCAACGTCTTTCAATACAGCTTTTCAAAGTAAACTTTAACCGGAACTGTTTTCAGAATGAAACAGTTTTGAACTTACTGTATGTTTAAACTAAATTACGTCATTAAACATTGATTTTAATTTCTTACAATATGAAACTTTTATTTCCAAAAACACACGATAAATACATTTTTGAAGCTTGTTAAGGGAAGATGACAGGCACCTCTCACTCGCACCCTGCTCTTCCGCAGTGCAGCTCCCCCTCCCTCCGGCTGAAATTATGAATGTAAGGCGTATAGTAATAAGCGATAACACGGCAGGGTCCGTTACAGTTTGTTTTCATCTGATTTCAAATAAACAAAGTCTTGGCTTTCAGATTATTAAACTTGTTTCGGCAAATTCAGATGATAAATACAACTTTGAAGCTTGTAACGGCATAATTACAAGCGGAGAACGGAGTAACTTAACGTCAAAGCAGGCATAACAACAGCCGGTGTTTCTCGTGAGTGTTTTCCCCGGGAAACAAACACAATACACACAAACGCAAATATACACAAACACACACACACATATACACACACACATACACACACATACACACACTCACGAGCTTCCCCCAGACCAGTAATCCAAACGAAAATATTTTCCCTCCTTACTACTTTGATAATTTGCTCCACTAATAATCAATCAGATCGATGGATTCCAGAGAAGAGGAAACTTTGAAGGCCTTTTTCTCAAAATGATGACTCGGTGATAGTCATTATATAATGTGACATATTTTGCTTAATATTTGGAGTACAAAAACAATCCTGATATCATCAGAAAGCTAGGAATCTCCTCTTTCCAACAGTGTATACCAGTGGTTCTCAAACTTTTTTCAATAATGTAGCCCCTTTGAAAAGAAAATTCAGCCAAGTACCCCCTGATCAGCGCAAAAACAATTTGTTAAGGCAAAAATGCCTATATAAAGAGGTACAGTACAGTGCTGCCCCATCAGTGTCTGATTTATTAAAACAACAACATTGTAACTGAGAAACACTTAAATGCTACATTTCAAATGTTTACAATCCATCACTAAATTCATGGCAAACCAATTTTAACATCATGCAATAACACTAAGACGACATTAGTTGCATTGAACTGATCTTTTTAATAAGTTGTACTTACAATGTAGTGAGAAACATGGGCTTGTGCTTCACTGAGGATCTTTGTCATTCTGACAGGGAGGCAACCTGCAGTTATTACACTTCGCGTTTTGAAATATGTGTAATTGTGTTAATATAAAACCCACACTGCTCAAACTTCGTTACTTTTCCTAAAATTCGTATATTTATTTATTTTGGGGCGTGGGGAATGAAGAGAAAAAAATATATGAGCATTTTATGAGCATGGGATTTTGACCCTTCATATAAACATGCTGCGCTATACTTTGCGGCCACACGCCATTGCCAAGCAACGCTTATTGTTTAGGTGTCCTTTGATAAGCAGGCAGTCATATAATTAACTAGAACTAGCTAGATCTGATAGATTTAGACATAAACGCGAGTGAAATATAACCGGACGCGCGAGAGAGATCAGAGATCAGATCAGCTGCTGCTGACGGAGAACACGCAGCTCTGCATGATCACAGCTCCGCCGCTGTGACGGACCGTTGAGTGGAGCAAAATTAAATACACTAAGAGTTAGACCTAACACACTTAGCTAGTTTATGTACTCTGGAACTAGCTAAACTAGTTATAAATATATTTATTCTTTACTGTCGGGTCACTTATTACAGGTTCAGCGAGCTGCACGAGACTGACGGGCTGTCAGGAGAGGGAGAGGAAAAGAGAGCACCCCGTTTATTTTTCCCATTTTATTATCCGGAATTACTGTAAACCTTTGAATAAAGTAGTTAATCTACATTAGTAGTTTGTTTGAATGCATTACTTATGTTGTTTTTTTCATTAACATAAAATAAATCTCACGTACCCCCTGCAGTACTCCAACGTACCCCTAGGGGTCCGCATTTTCTTTTTTTCTTTTTTTTTGCTGTTTCTTTCTTACATCTGCTGTAAAGGACAGCCCGCACAACAACTGTCCTCTCCGCCTGTCTGATGGCTAGAGCTAGCCTAGCGCCCCCTGCTCCGGCTTCCAGCGCAAACATCTTGGATTTGCACCACCTTTCCTCAGTGCTGTCCGTCCCTGGGTGGCTTCCTGGATAGCTTGCCTGCTGTCCTTGTGCGGCCGTCCTCTTGGCCGATACCGCCTTGTCCCAGCCGGTGAGCAACCACAGCTAGCCTTTTGCTAACATTAGCATCCTACCGGCTTCACAATGCTACAATACTCTGCCCTGCAACTTTCTTAGCTCAATAACTTCACTACGCCTCCTCTATGTCTGTTGGTCATCAAATACCTCGGGCTGTTAAGCAGGTATCCATAGAGGTTTCAAACATTGGTTTGTCAAACAGTTAACAACTCCCTCATGTTCCTGTTGTTAAATATCAGATCTCCTAACAATAATTCATCACACATGACATGACATCATGACAACAACTTGTTGCATTAAGCTCTTTTTTTTAAAACAGACAGACATTTACAGTGTTATCAATTTAATTTCATACCTATGGACCTCTGCAAACATTTACATGTTTACCCTTTAAAGATGATTTTCCTAGTCTTGTATGTATGAGTTGGAATAACGTCTCACAGTCTGTTGCTGAGCTTATCATCCAGTGTTGTAGTCAAGTCACCAATTCACGAGTCCAAGTCACTCTCAAGTCCCCACTTTTCGAGTCCGAGTCCAAGTCTGAGTCATCATTACCTGTGTTCAAGTCCGAGTCCAAGTCCGAGTCACCCAAGAAGAGTCCAAGTCAAGTCTGAGTCACAAGTCTTCATGTATTAATCTTAGTGGATATAATTGTTGATATAACAGTTTCATCCCACAGGCCATAAGACTATTAAACACCTGAACTTTTGAAACAACATCCATAACATTCCTCTGGCTGCAACTTAGAAATTATTTATCTAATATATCATATTCCAATCACTTGTATATAGACTCTTATTGCACTATTTCACTTTATTACTATTTTTCTTTTTGTATTTACTTGCACTATTTGTTCTGTTTTATTGAGTTGCACTGTTGGAGGAGCCTGTGACCTAAGATTTTCATCGTCATAACTACACTGTAGCTATGTACGTATGCCCAGGGGCGTAGCACAAAACTCCGGGCCCTATACATAAGCTGTCTCTGTGGGCCCCCTTCCTCTCTTGATCCATGTATCTAATGTACCTTTTAAAATGTATTTACAAATGACTGAGCCAACAACTGTACACATGAATCTGAAGCGGTTATTAGTAAATGTAAAGACAGTGTCAAGGTCTTTGTCCGTCTTCCAAGACAGTGGGTCTGGCTGCTGTGTAGGTGGGGGTGATGGTGCATGGGCTGCTGTTTAGGTGGGGGGTACGTGTGCTATACGAGACCTCCACGAGACCTCCTTGCTGGCTGGGTTGATGGTGATGGCTGTGGCGGAGCCTTTGTGCCGTGTGTATCTTGACCTGGTGGCAGCCACAGATGGAGGTGGAGGCAGCTGTAGTGATGCTGGTCCTCTGGTCCTTGGTGGTGATGGCTCTGGTGAAGGCCCTTGATCCACGGTAGATCTTGACCTGGGGCGGGCACAGATGGATGTTCTGGCTGCTGGATAAACGCCGCCTGTGGGCCACTAGGCCCAGGCAGCTGTGAAACATCTCTGTCGAACAAATTAGAATGTAGGACAAAATAAAGTTCAAGTAAAATACTGCTCAAGCACAAATAACAATGCACACATAAAAAGTTTGGGAGGTGGGGCAGGAGTCTCTCTCTCTCTCTCTCTCTCTCTCTCTCTCTCTCTCTCTCTCTCTCTCTCTCTCTCTCTCTCTCTCTCTCTCTCTCACAGGTCTTTCCAGTTACTTTACATTCAGTATAAAATCACAGACACACATATACATACATCTGATAACAAAGTCTCATCTGTACAATATGATAAAATAATCACAGGCACACATATAAATAAATCTATGACAAAGTCTCATCTGTACAGAACAGTATGATAAAATAATCGATGGCAAAAACATGTCTATAGCCACTGTAAATGTCTCCGTTGTGGGACGAATAAATGATTATTTGAATCATCTGCACATGTAATCTCACTTTTACACACCAAAATAACGTTTACAAATAAAACACGTTTACACAGAGTAAACGTTTGCTAATGGAGAGTCTATTTTGTCCCAAGAAAAAGTTCATGACTATCGATAAATAAAAAATCTCAATAAACCTATTGTTCATTTTTGCGGTATTCCCCACACATTGCAAGTACACTATTACTGTAATATTTACACTTACCCATGTCCAAATGGATCCTTGTTGTTGTCTTTGTATTATTCTTCTTCTTCCGAAGAGTCGAAGACTTCAGGTTCTGAGGCTCTATCTTCTCTGCTGCTAGCGAAAAAAATCTATAGCGAAGTCGGCAACTGTAAAGTCTTTTTTAGCCATTTTTTCTCTCTCTTCCTCACAGATGTAAACTGATGGGAGACACGTGGTTTATGTTTTTTTTTCTTGGTGGGGAGGTCCTTAGTGATTTCTCGAGTGTCCATTGGGCGTTTCAGACCATCATGGCTGCCGGCCGAGATTTCCTTGACGGACACACGAATCGACCAATCCCACACAGTGTAACACCGAGTCAAGCTGCTCTGAGCGGCCATATTGGCTGCTGTGCCCTGGTTACAGTCTCACAGGAGGTACCACTGGAAAGCTAAACTTCCAGCGATTCCTCGGATATCTGAATCATATTTCTACTCCTTATAATCGAAAATATATGATTAATTACTTAAATTATGCGTACCTGGACGCGCCGGCGCGTCCACCGACTCCAGAGGGTTAAGAGAACATTATTCATGTTTATTTAAGTATTTATCATTCCCACGGTATAAGACTAAACAAAAAAAAACACCATCTTAGTTTTCTAACCACTACATTGAGAGAGTGCTTACTATACTGCATAATAACAGACAACTGAACAAGACTTCACAAGTCATGTTTATTTGCATAAACAATAACACACAAAAAAATCTGAAAGAATATATGCCAAAAAGCTAAATAATTAAAATTTTAGAAAGCTGAACAATCTTTACAAGTTATGCTTTGGATAATATGATTGATCTTGCCTTTATTGAAAAAATATGAAGAATGTCTAACTTCAAACTCTAATGTATCTTATGGAACTGATGATATTGGAGTTCATTCCCCAGTAAATGACACTGACGGGTCTTCTTGTTAGCAAAATCATTAGCTGACACTCTACTTCTTCTTTGAATTATCTACGTTTAGAGCGAGCCACTCAGGAAGTTCGCCAGGCGCTGAAGCAAATTCTCATTGAATTACATTGGGGAAGAGACTTCTGTAAATCTTCTAAAGTTTTTTTGAGGTAAATCAACTTTCCAGTAGGAACACTTGAATAGCCCTTATTTATATCATTAAATCCTAAACGTTTTTAAATGCGCTAAAAGCCAAAACCAGAGAGTTATTTCCCCTCCTGCATTCATGGGACAGAGCCGAGAGCGGCTGAGAGGCAGGGCTTAAAGGCAGGGCTTAAAGGCAGGGCTTAAAGGTAGGGTAGGTAAGAATGGAGAAACCAGCTCGAGTGTGCTAGAATTTGAAAGTACGCAGCCGAAAAAAATCTGCCCCTTCCTTCAGACTTCCTTACAGAGCCCCTCCTCCAACACACACGAACGCACACATGACCAATCAGGGCACGAGATAAGTTTGTGCACGAGATGGAAGGCTGACAGGCAGGTAGGCCATCCAGTTATTTTAGCCGGGCCGGCTAAAATGATTGGTCGTGCTTTTTACAGCGCCACAGTTTCCACAGATGAAATTTGTTTATGTATTTATTGTCAAAGCATTTAATGTATTCATTGCTATCGGGATGTTAAGAGCATTCCATGGAATATAACAAAAAGTGTTTCTGAAGTGAATTACCTACCCCACCTTTAAGGATAACTAGTGCGGGGAGGACTAAACCATTTTCCTCCTTTTGTGAGGGGCCCCAGACAGCCTTCATCATTTGTTTTTGGATACAGAATTCAGTCATTTAACCGATTTTATTGAGCTAGTTTCATTTTAGTTATGACACTATCTGCAAAGAAAAACATGCTTTTAATTCCATGCCTTTCAAGGTCCCTCCCCCATCTGGGCCCTGGGTAATCAGTCCCACTTGTCCCCCCACTACCACGCCCCTGAGTATGACCAATAAAAGTAGTGATGTGTCGGTCGCAAATGAGAGCCGGCTCATTCGCAAGCGAGACGTTTTTTTTGTGGTTTTGTTGTTGTTAAGTAATACAAGACAGAATAATATGATGAGCTCCGCGCTACGGGTGCTCTGTGCATGCATGCACGGGTGCTCTGTGCATGCATGCACGGGTGCTCCGTGCATGCATTCAGTGACATGTAATATCCAAGGATTAGAGACGGTTGGATGCTGCTGTTTTGAGCATTGCAATAGATTTATTATTATTATGTTGTTTTTTTATGATTAAAGACGGTTGGATGCTGCTGTTTTGAGCATTGCAATACATGTATTTATGATTATTTTTAGGCTCATTGGAGATTTGATGTCAGCTGTCGCTGTCTTTTTTTCTTTAGTTAATACTGAAATAGAGCCCTGCTGTTCTGTTATGGATTTTTCTTTATCCTGTTAACCTGTTAAGCCCCAAGCCTGTTTTTCAGGTCTCAGGCTAGAAAATGACATTCCCAGAACAAATGACTATATCTTCACTTCTAAAAGGGGTAAATTAGTAGACTAAAAGCTTTAGGAATCCAAACTATAACATATAATAAGTACCCTGTATCAAGATTGATGCAAAACAAGTGACATTTGACCTTTTGAGAGAGGTTTAGCAACAAAAAAAAACACCTCTGGGGTCATTTGGGTGGAAATGGGTGTATTTGCCGTTTCTCTGGAATCCATTGGTCGATTTTGATGATTGACATCTCTTTTGAACCGTTAGAGCCAATAGAATCTAAGGGGAATTTCCACATACACACACACGTTACCATTGAGAAATGAGAGCTATACACATGCAGTTTGCCCAAAGTGAAACCTAACTTACGCTCTGAAATCTGAAATCTGAAAACTAGGTTTATTGCTGATGGATTATCAGAAATCATTTCAAAGTGACACAGACACATTGGATTAACCTATGGATTAACCTTCAGCAGCGCTTTTATCGTTTTAGTGCCATTGAAGACAACTTTTGATCAGAAAACAACAAAGGTAAGACATATTGCCGTGTTGGCTACCTAATGCTAAGTGGTGTGATGTCTTTGTTAGCTTCTCATGTCGCGAGTTCGGATCGGTCAGTAATGATACTAATACCTGTCGAATCTGTGCAATCTCAGCTTGCTAATCGATATCTTGTTTGTGCAGATACGATAAGTAATAAGGGTATTTTAACGTGAGTTCTGTGCTAAGTGTGTTAGCATTTTTTCGCTCAGGGCAAATTCAGAGCCTTTGTTATTACCCTTATGTTTCTTTTCGCTAAAAATTGTTAATATTGTCTGATAGCTGAGTTTCTTCCCGTTAAGTGGGTATGACACATTAATAGGTTGTTTTTTTTCACGAAACTGTGTCTCAGGGCTTCTTAATATTTAAAAACCTATTAATGTGTCATACTCACTTAACGGTTAGAAACTCAGCTAACTGAAGATATGAACCATTTTTACCGAAACAAAGCACAAGCCCTGAGCGGAAAAATGCTAACGCAGTTAGCACAGAACTCACGGTATAAATACCCTTATTACTTATCGTAACTGCACATCCAATCCAGCGATTAGCAAACTGATATTCCACAGATTC
Organism: Dissostichus eleginoides; assembly: GCA_031216635.1. Lineage (NCBI taxonomy): Eukaryota > Metazoa > Chordata > Actinopteri > Perciformes > Nototheniidae > Dissostichus > Dissostichus eleginoides. The sequence goes on along the minus strand of CM062287.1, from coordinate 43,480 downwards.
CAGAAATATCAGTATCATCTCTGAGCGATCAGAACTCGCGACAGGGGAAGCAAACACAGACATCACAACACGTAGCTTTACGGAGCATTCACGGGAGATCGTCTCACCTTAGCTGTTATTCTGATCAAAAGTCGTGTTCAATGGCATTAAAAGAATAAAAACGCTGCTGAAGGTTAATCCAATGGTTAATCCAATGTGTCTGTGTCTCTATGCTACACTCTATACTAGTCATTTTTAAACAGTTTGAGAAACACTTTAAACTTATAATATATTAATTTCAAATGTAAAATTGTACCAATATACTCACGGACCACTAGGGGTCGCTCACGGACCACCAGTGTTCCGCGGACTACTATTTGAGAAAGGCAGGTAAGCTAGCTGTTCACACTAATCCTCAAATATTAGCAAATTTTACTTCTTTTTTTTAACATACTGATGTAACTACATACACATATCGGTATGTTGCAGGATAAGCTGTTGAACTGCTGTTGTCTTTTGCCGGGCTCCGGTGACTGGCAAATCTGGGTGATGCCTTCTGATATGATTTAGCATGTTTGGCATGTGTTACCATTAGCATACTGCACCGCTGTCGAACAACACCGGCACACCGTCCTCATCCGATCCACCACTCGCACTCCATCGTTGTTGTAGTCCACAGGGAACCCGAAATGTTCCCACACAGCTGATTTAAACGAAGCAGGTGGGTCTTCTAGCTCCTGTGTGTTATCTGAAATCGCCATACTTCCTTTTTCTTCTTCTTGTATTTTGTTCGTTTTGTTGTGTTTTCTTCTTGTTCTTCATTTGTTGTTTAAGGGCGGCTGGCAAACAGCTTTTAGGCGCAATACCGCCCCCTGGATTATATATAGTGTAATGGATACTGCCCTGAGTGACAGATTTTTTTCCCACTCATAAAAAAAGGTGTATTCGTCGTGTTACTGCATGTGCCGAACCAACACATTCTCACTCCCAACTCGGCCTATGTTGACGTTGGCCTTGATGTCCCTGTCGTCACTTTCCAACGCAAGGGGGGGGCCCTTTAGCGTCGAGTTTCAACTTTCGGGGATGTCCATAGACTTCTATAGAGCTCCCTAAACGTATGTAGTAGACGACTTGAGATCGCGAGCGAATGCTCCCCGCTGCGTTGAAATTCAACGGCCGCGGCCGGTTCTCTGCTGAAGCATACGATGCGAGACTGCGTTGCATTAAAAACATTATGCTCTCTATATATTGTCTTTATTATGCTTTAAACGTTATGTCAGGATCTCTTGGCATCACTATCAAATGCAGGGGGGGGGGGCCTTTAGCGTCAATAACAAACTATCAGGGAGTCCCATTGACTTGCATAGAGCTCCCTGAACGTTGATAATAGACGAGTTGGGATCGCGGAGAAATGCTCTCCGCAGGTCCATTCTCACAGCGTTTATCAACCTTTTTCTTACTCAATATCAAGCCACATTTATTGTTTTTACTTCTTTATTTTAATTGAATAATGTAGGGCTTTTGTTGCTGTCAGTTAGGGGGAGAGTAGGGGCTCAGAATACTGAAATCTGTATTATTTCATCGTTTTTTCCTTCTAATTTTGTATTCTTTTCTAAACCACACACTGTTATTTACTCAACAATAAGACACAATTATCCTTGTGTTTATTTATTTGTTTGATTGTATAATGTCGGACTTTTGGAGTCCGTCAGGACCGAGGGTCGGAGCAGCTCATACGAACACAGGAAGCTGTATTTTCAAAATAAGAGTTCATTTTAATATTATGTTTGATAATAAATTGTTTATTAACTAGACCACTGAGTCATGTTAAGACCATATTTTCTGTCGGTTTGGCGTTACAAATATAAAAACAATATATGTGTGGATAACAAAATACATCAATCATAAACTAAACTGGAAACAGCAGTATATTGTATTGTGTTAACACTGTAAACTTGACAGTTTTTTAACCTGCACCGCCTAGTGGTTAAAGCACGTTATTGAATTGTTTTGTTGAAATTATGTTATATTTGATGAAAACATAAAAATATTAAGAGTACACACAAAATAGGGGGAAAGTAGAAGGTCAATGATAGAAATATAGAATAGAAAATATCAAGAAGATACTGTAGTAATCTCTACAATAAAAAAGTTCAGTGCCGGATGTCCAAAGATATTAATAGGAGGATGTGCAAAACAGACAAACTAATTAGGCTTTATTTAAACATTAAAGAATACTTTAGGTTAGGTCTTCTTTTAAATAAGAAAAAAGCATTGGGGGTATCTACAGATAAATATTAAGTCTGACAAAGTACTTAACGTTTAATATATTGCATAATGTGTTTTGGGACTTGACAATCAACTTCCCTGCAATGTTAACTATGTTGAAGCACTTATTTTAACTGATATTATACATATGTATTACACTCTTATAAGATGTATGTAGATAGTATAAGAAATGTGCAGAATAGGACTGTTTAATGGTGGAGGTGTCACGATCTGTCTGTGTTGTGTTTTGTCTTGTCTAGATCTGTCTTTGGTTTCCTGTTTTATTTTTGAAAAGTGTTCACCCCCCGTATTGCCTGTTGCTTCCTGTCTGTGTGTTCCCTCCTACCTGTTCCCTCCTACCTGATTACCTGATTGTGTTCACCTTGTGCCCCTGTGTTTTCTCCTCCCTCCTCACCTGTGTCTTGTTTGTTTCATTAGTCCTGTGTGCATTTAGGTTCTGCTTTTTCTGTTAGTCTTTGTGAGATCCTTGTTTGTTGTTGACTGTGTTCACGGGGGAGAGAGTTCTGCTGTGTTTGTTACTTGTAGCCTTGAAATAAAGGTATTATCTGTTAAACCTGAATTTGGGTCCTGCCTGCTTCGCTCAACCCTGACAGAAGGATCTCACCAAAAATGGACCCAGCAGACAGCCTGTACGAGGTGACGTACAATTTAATGTGCCTAAGAAATGACTGTCGATATGCCTCCAGTAGAGAAGAGAGGCAGTCTATTATCTCTACGGCACGCCAAGAAGTAACCTCAAGGCCCTGGTTAAGGGAGTTACTACCCGAGTGGGTGGAGGACTTTTTCGGTAGCTTTGAGGTCAAACCTGTTTCCCGGCCTGCTAGCCCCTGGCATGCTAGCCCCCTGCCGGCCACAGTTCCCAGTAAGGCTCCTTTCAAGGACCCTTTCGCTGGGTCTCGTCTGGCCTTTGGAGGACCTCTGAGCCTCCACAAGGCTTCAAGGCAGCATGGAAGGAAACGCAAGGCCAGGATTCCAGCCCGTGCCCCAGCAGCCATGGTCCCGGCCCCAGCAGCCATGGTCCCAGCCCCAGAAGCCATGGTTCCGGCTCCAGTACCGGCCCCAGCAGCCATGGTCCCGGCCCCAGCAGCCATGGTTCAGGCCCTGGTTCCGGCCCCAGCAGCCATGGTTCAGGCCCTGGTTCCGGCCCCAGCAGCCATGGTCCCTCCTCTAGTCCCTACTCAAGTCCCTACTCAATTCCCTTCTCCAGTCCCTTCTCCAGTCCCTTCTCTAGTCCCTTCTCAAGTCCCTTCTCTAGTCCCTTCTCTAGTCCCTTCTCTAGTCCTTTCTCTAGTCCCTTCCCTAGTCCCTTCCCTAGTCCCTTCCCTAGTCCCTTCTCAAGTCCCTTCTCAAGTCCCTTCTCAAGTCCCCTCTCAAGTCCCTTCTCTAGTCCCTACTCAATTCCCTTCTCAAGTCCCTTCTCTAGTCCCTTCTCCAGTCCCTCCTCTAGTCCCTTCTCTAGTCCCTTCTCTAGTCCCCTCTCTAGTCCCTTCTCCAGTCCCTACTCAAGTCCCTTCTCTAGTCCCTACTCAAGTCCCTACTCAAGTCCCTCTCCAAGTCCCTTTCCAAGTCCCTTCTCAAATCCCTTCTCATTTCCCTTCTCTAGTCCCTTCTCAAGTCCCAACCCCATGTCCTGTCTCGTTGGGGGTCCCGCCGACTACTGTTCTGCCGGGGGTCCTGCCAACCCCATGTCCTGGTCCGCTGGGGGTCCTGCCAACTCTGTGTCCTGTTCCGTTGGGGTTCCCGCCGTCACCTGTCTCGCCGGGGGTCCTGCCAACTCCTTGTCCTGTTTCGTTGGGGGTTCCGCTGAGGGTCCTGCCAACTCTGTGTCCTGTCCTGTTGGGGGTCCCGCCGATTGCTGTTCTGCCGGGGGTCCTGCAACCCCATGTCCTGTTCCGTTGGGGGTCCGGCCGACGCCTGTTTCGTCGGGGGTCCTGCCGACTCCATGTCCTGTTTCGTTGGGGGTTCCGCTGAGGGTCCTGCCAACTCCATGTCCTGTCCCGTTGGGGGTCCCGCCGACTACTTTTCTGCCGGGGGTCCTGCAGTCCCATGTTCTGTTCCGTTGGGGGTCTCGCCGGGAGTCCTGCCAACTCCGTCTCCTGACCTGTTGGGGGTCCCGCCGACACCTGTCCCGCGGGGGGTCCCGCCAACACCTGTTCCGTCGGAGGTCCAGCCAGCTCCGAATCCTGTTCAGTCAGAGGTCCAGCTGCCACCAGATCCTGACCCACCGGGGGTCCCGCCTACACCTTGTCCAGTTCTGTTGGGGGTCCCGCTGACGTCTGGGGTCCAGTCGACACTAGGGATGCCAGCGATTATTCGATTTTTCGAATATTCGTCACAGTCTCCATAATCGAAAATTATTTTTAAAATTCGATTTTATTTATATATTTTTTTATTATTATTTATGTTTTTCTTTTTTTTCCTGGCTTAGTTTCAACCAAAATATAGACTAATGCTAATAATAGTAATAGTATTAATAATTGTAAATGGCCATTGGTCACACCAACTTGGAGGAAGCCAGCTGCGCAGAGTGCAGACTGCTGCTGCCTGCTGCAGCCTGCGACACACCGCCCCCCCCCCCCTCTCCGTCACACGTGCGATTGATTTATTGGCAATATACAGAACAGTGAGAACAACACAACTAAAGATGAACAAAGCGGCACGTTCAGAGGAGAGATCCTCGTGGAACTATTTTTTTTTTTCTCTCCCGCGGGGGGGGCGGCGAATAATCGATTAATATTCGCCAGGGCTGTCCGATTTTCGAATTTGATCATGGTCAGTTTCTGGCATCCCTAGTCGACACCAGCCCTTGCTCCGTCCGGGGTCCCACTGACACCAGCCCATGTTCTGTCCAGGGTCCCGTCTGTACCTGTCCCGACGGCTCCGTTTCCTGTCCGGCCGACACCGGTTCCTGTTCCACCGGGGGTTCTGCCATCTCCAGCTCCCAGTGCTCCCGATCCCTGTGCTCCTGCTCCGGCGATCCAGCTGACCCCGGAGGGGCCCCATCGCGGCCTACGCCGCCTCCCTGCCCGTCCTCTGGAGCTGTCCCGTCGCCGCCTTCTTGCCCGTCCTTGTGCCCGGCCCCCCGAGTTCCCCAGCCGCGGCCTTCGCCCTCGAGCCCGGCCCCCTGAGTTCCCCAGCCACGGCCTTCGCCCTCGAGCCCGGCCCCCCGAGTTCCCCAGCCGCGGCCTTCGCCCTCGAGCCCGGCCCCCTGAGTGCCGCGGCCTTCGCCCTCGAGCCCCGCCCCCTGAGTTTCCCCGCCGCGGACTTCCCTGCTCTGTTGCTGTTCCCCCGGGCCGTCCGCACGAGTCCCCCTTCTCGGCTTCTGCTTTGCCCCCGGGCTGTCCGCCTCCAGGGGTGTACACAGTTTAATACTGGCAACTTCTTATTGTGGGAAATACGAAAACGTTTTTTAAAACTACAATTCCCAGTAGAGACGTGCCATAGAACATGTTGCGAAACACACAATAGCCAGCATGTGTAGTTCTGGGGACGGGGTGGAGGGTGGAGCTGGACCCGGACCCATTTGAATCCAGTTTTTGATAGTCTGCCGTGGTTTCATCCCATTTCAATGTGCTGTTTGACGCTCGGCGTAACCGTGGCGCACTGCCACTCAAACATCTAATCACAGAGCTTGAGGACTAATCACGGGGTTTGTCAAGCAAAGCGGAGAAAATACTTACTTCCGGGTGTAAAATTCTCTAAAGCAACCACTATGAGCTGCTCCGACCCTCGGTCCTGACGGACTCCAAAAGTCCGACATTATACAATCAATCAAACAAATAAACACAAGGATAATTGTGTCTTATTGAGTAAATAACTGTGTGGTTTAGAAAAGAATACAAAATTAGAAGGGGAAAAAACGATGAAACAATACAGATTTTAGTATTCTGAGCCCCTACTCTCCCCCTAACTGACAGCAACAAAAGTCCGAAATGATTCAATTAAAAATAAAGAAGTAAAAACAATAAGTGTGGCTTGATATTGAGTAAGAAAAAGGTTGATAAATGCTGTGAGACTGGATCTGCGGAGAGCATTTCTCCGCGATCCCAACTCGTCTACTACATACGTTTAGGGAGCTCTATAGAAGTCTATGGACATCCCCGAAAGTTAAAACTTGACGCTAAAGGGCCCCCCCTTGCGTTGGAAAGTGACGACAGGGACCCTGACATAACGTCAACATAGGCCGAGTTGGGATTGAGAATGTGTTGGCCGAACCGTGACGTCCGAACCGTGACTGTTCGGGACGAATACGGATACTGTTACACCCCTATATCTTAGAGGTTTTGATTTATTTCGAACGTGTAATACAACAAATAATAATAATAATAATAATGAAACAAGAGAATTATGATACTGCACAAACTTAAGCAGTATCTAATTGATAAACAAACATATTATTGACTTACAAAATATATATAAACAAATGATCTAACTAATTACGACTCCTGACATTTCCCTGTGTTTTTGTTTTTTATATTTCTGTTGTCAATTATTGTCTTTTATTGTGATTGTAGTAATGTGTTTTTATTACATGTACATCACTTTGGCTCGACCAGAAATCGCTTCTATATATATATATATATATATTGTAGTAATTTATGTTGTATGTCATATTTGATAATACAAATATAAAAGACTATCTTATTACATGATTGAGTAAAAAAATGTTTTATGCATTCTAATAATACTTTAATCAAACATTTTAAGCTGACTGAAAGCAATTCCAAGGTCTTTCTTACAGTGTTTTATGTGAATCTGAGATACATTATAGATCACTTTAATGTTAGCTTGTTCAAGCATTTTCAGGAAATGCATACATGCATGTCTGTCTCTTTGTTCTCTCTGTTTTTTGTTTTTGTCTTATTAAAAAGGAAAGAAAATGTTATTTTGTTGTTTTCTTAATTTCAATTGCTAGTTTAACAAATGGAAACAATTATATTGGTAAAATTAATTCAAGTTTTTATTACACATTACTAAAAAAAATGTTAGCTATGATTTTAAGGTCATCTTGATAATTAGTGTATTGAACTTAAAGGTCCCATGTCATGCTTTTCCGGTTATTACCCGTCCCCTCGTGTGTTATGTAGCTTTTTATGCATGTAAACGGTCTGCAAAGTCACAAGCCCTCAAAGTACACCCTGTAGCGAGTAAAACTCTAACACAGAAAAGACGTGTCTATGCTGCCCCAGAACGCCTCGTTGGAGATTTTCTTTTTCCATTTTTTTCTTCCGGGAACCAAGTGACGTAACGACGATCCAAATGGACCTATTGGTCCAAATGGACCAATCCGCGGAGCTCACACACACACACACACACCAGCCTTATTTTTCTCAGATGCAGCTCCGCGGATTTCTCAGCCTGGACTCAGCCTGGACTCAGCCTGAGACAGCGGGACATGGCGAGGCCTGGCCCGGGCCCGGTCCGAGCACACACACAGACCCACAGCCAGGCTGCAGGTGTGTGTGTGTGTGTATGCTCCGGCCGAGCTCGGGCCGGGCCTCGCTGTGTCCCGCCGTCCCGCAGACCCCATGCAGCAACCAGGAAATGACACCAGTAACCCAGCTCACACTGTCCGCTCCTCACAGCAGCGAGCTGCGCAACGTCCCACCAACACGGCACCCAGACCCCACGCAGCATTCTCATCTGTTTGTCATTACTGGTGTCATTTTCTGGTTGTTAACGCCATTGTAACACATAATCACTGATGTTCCGCTGTAATGGTGGTGGACTCATCAGAACAGAGTGGGCGAGCTGACCAATCAGAGCACACTGGGCTCACAGGGAGGGGGGGGCAGGAGCTCCAACAAGCCGTGTAGGACAGAGAGTGAATACACATACTATACAGAGATGCTGTATGAGAAACCAATGTGAGTTTGGAAAATTCCACAATATAAATCTATTCTAGTAGACCTCAACAATGGAATTATGATCAGTAGAAATGGCCATGACATGGGACATTTAAAATAACAGATGCATATACTCGAGGCTTTATGTTGTCATTAATCAAAATTTCATTTTCCATTACATAAAAATGTTCAGTAAACCGGTTGGCCTAAAGAAAATCAGTTCAATAAGCTTATGATTTTAATTTAAATGAACTTGATAATAAGTATATTGAACTCAAAATAACAGTTCCAGCCACTCAACCTTTTAAAGGAGAGGTGTCATGCTTTTCTGGTTATTACCCGTCACCTCGTGTGTTATGTAGGTTTTTGCATGTAAACGGTCTGCAGAGTCACAAACCCTCAAAGTACACCCTGTAGCGAGTAAAACTCTAACACAGAAAAGACGTGTCTATGCTGCCCCAGAACGCCTCGTTGGAGATTTTCTTTTTCCATTTTTTTCTTCCGGGAACCAAGTGACGTAACGACGATCCAAATGGACCTATTGGTCCAAATGGACCAATCCGCGGAGCTCCTCACACACACACACACACTCCGCCAGCCTTATTTTTCTCAGATGCAGCTCCGCGGATTTCTCAGCCTGGACTCAGCCTGGACTCAGCCTGAGACAGCGGGACATGGCGAGGCCTGGCCCGGGCCCGGTCCGAGCACACACACAGACCCACAGCCAGGCTGCAGGTGTGTGTGTGTGTGTGTGTGCTCCGGCCGAGCTCGGGCCGGGCCTCGCTGTGTCCCGCCGTCCCGCAGACCCCATGCAGCAACCAGGAAATGACACCAGTAACCCAGCTCACACTGTCCGCTCCTCACAGCAGCGAGCTGCGCAACGTCCCACCAACACGGCACCCAGACCCCATGCAGCATTCTCATCTGTTTGTCATTACTGGTGTCATTTTCTGGTTGTTAACGCCATTGTAACACATAATCACTGATGTTCCGCTGTAATGGTGGTGGACTCATCAGAACAGAGTGGGCGAGCTGACCAATCAGAGCACACTGGGCTCACAGGGAGGGGGGGGCAGGAGCTCCAACAAGCCGTGTAGGACAGAGAGTGAATACACATACTATACAGAGATGCTGTATGAGAAACCAATGTGAGTTTGGAAAATTCCACAATATAAATCTATTCTAGTAGACCTCAACAATGGAATTATGATCAGTAGAAATGGCCATGACATGGGACATTTAAAATAACAGATGCATATACTCGAGGCTTTATGTTGTCATTAATCAAAATTTCATTTTCCATTACATAAAAATGTTCAGTAAACCGGTTGGCCTAAAGAAAATCAGTTCAATAAGCTTATGATTTTAATTTAAATGAACTTGATAATAAGTATATTGAACTCAAAATAACAGTTCCAGCCACTCAACCTTTTAAAGGAGAGGTGTCATGCTTTTCTGGTTATTACCCGTCACCTTGTGTGTTATGTAGGTTTTTCTGCATGTAAACGGTCTGCAGAGTCACAAACCCTCAAAGTACACCCTGTAGCGAGTAAAACTCTAACATAGAAAATTCCTCCCCAAAACGCCTCGTTGGAGATTTCTCAGTTTCTTTCTTTGCTCCACGGATGGGTCCGTTTGGTTCCGGGTACGAGCTGACGTCAGCTCGTACCCGGAACCAAATGGACCAATCCGTGGAGCCGTTACGTTACGTCCGCGGAGCCGTTACGTTAAGCCTCTGCTGATTGGTCCAAATTGACCAATCCACGGACTTCCTCACACACACACTCAGTGCAGGCAGCTCTGCTGATTTCTCATCCCTGGCTGCAGGCTGATAACAGACAGTTGGGATCGCGGCGAAATTCTCTCTGCAGACCCATTCTCACAGCGTTTATCAACCTTTTTCCTACTCAATATCAAGCCACACTTATTGTTTTTACTTCGGCTGTGAGTTTGTGTGTGCTCAGGATGAGTTTGGCTGTGTTTCGCTGTGTATCGCTAAACAAGGAAACCACACCTCCACGGAGCTCAGCGCGATTCACAACGTCCCGACCAATCAGAGCACACTGTGCTCACAGGGAGGGGGGGGCAAGAGCTGCAACGAGCCGTTTAGTGGAGAGAGTGAATACTGCTGAATACACATGCTTTACAGAGATGCTGTATGCGAAACCAATGTGAGTTTGGAAAAATGCACAGTATAAATCTATTTTAGTATACCTCAACAATGGAATTATGATCAGTGGAAATGGCCATGACATGGGCCCTTTAAGTTATCATTACTTAACATTACTCAAAATGTTTCAGGAAACTGGTTGCCTTAAGGCAGGGGTCTCAGACTCCATTTACCTGGGGGCCGCTGGACGTAGAGTCTGGGCAAGTCTGGGCCGCTTCAAGTATTCCACAAAAAATGTATTAAAAATACAACATTAACAGTTCTTCAACATCTTCTTAACATGAACGGTTCTTCACAACATAACTATTCACAGTTGCTCTTGCCTACTCCTTGCTGGTAGAGACCTGGCAGCGCTTCCTCTCACACAGCTGAGCCACATTTGGTTTGAGGGAGGAAGCAGTTGAAACCCTTAGTATGGCTTGCAGATGTTCATCAGTAAGTCTGGACCTGTACTTTGACTTATTGAAGTTCATGGTGGAGAAGAGCTGTTCACACATATATGTGCTCCCAAAAAGGCACATGGTCCGCTTGAACATCCTGGAAAGCTCAGGGAAGGAGGGGGGCAATTCTCTCAAGGACTGTCCAAGCTTGTCTGCTTTCCCATTCACTTCCCTGAACTTGGCTTTGAGCTCAGAATTGCACTGCAGGTCAATGAGCTCCATTTGAAGCACACCAGGGGCATTTTCCACATCAAAGGAGAAGGGGTCTGCAAACATTTGGAAAGTGGCTCTGTGTCTTGAAGTCTGCAAACCGCTGATCAAATTCCTCCTGTAGCTTCACAATGGCATCAACATACTTCTCACCACTGAATGCTGTGCCCCTGTCCATGAGAGCCTTGCATGCTGGGAAATGGCAGAGGTTTTTCTGAGGGAGCTGGGCTTTCCATAACACCAGTTTTGTAGAGAATGCTTTGACATTGTCATATGCTGCACTGACAAGCTGGCCCTGGCCCTGCAACTTCTTATTCAGTGCATTCAGCTCCTGCGTGATGTCAACAAGAAAAGCTAAGTCCATGAGCCATTTGGGATCACTCAGCTCGGGAACAGCCATCCCTCCCTTCTCCAGCATGAATACTTTCAGTTCTGTTCTCAACTCAAAAAACCTCTTCAGGACGTTTCCCCTGCTGAGCCAACGTACCTCTGTGAAGTAGAGCACATCCTCATATTCTGACTCAATTTCCTCCAAAAAAGCACGGAACTGGCGGTGCTTTAAGCCCCTGGATCTGATATGGTTGATGCATTTCACAACGACAGACATTACATTGTCAAACTTCAAGCATTTGCTGCAAAGGGCCTGCTGATGGATAATGCAGTGCAGAGCAATAGCCTCCTCCACACCCTCCTCCTCCAGTTTTCTTTGAACAAGTGCCACCAGCCCATTTTTCCTCCCTGTCATTGATGGCGCTCCGTCGGTCGTAATTCCAACAAACCTCTTCCATGGCAGACCGATATCCGCAATGGCATCACACAGTTGCTGGAATATCTCCTGAGCGGTGGTCTGGCCATGCATTGGTTTCACTGTCAGCAACTGCTCTGTCACTTCAAACTTGTCATCAACACCACGGACATACATTGCGAGCTGAGCGGTGTCAGTGATGTCCGTGCTCTCATCAAGAGCCACAGAGTATGCACAGAAAAGTTTGGCTTTGTCGCACAGCTGATCATATATGTCACTTGATAAGTCAGAAATGCGCTCTGCCACTTTGTTAGCTGACAGGCTGATGTTGTTAAACTGACCCTTCTTTTCTGGACAGACTATACTTGCAGCCTGCAACATGCACTTTTTTACAAACTCGCCTTCCGTAAACGGCTTTCCCGCCTTAGCAATCATCTCACTCACCACATAGCTAGCTTCGACTGCTAAATCAGCCTCATTGTTGGTGAAAAGCATAATAATAATTGATTTTATTCGTAAAGGACGATTGCTTAACATTTTAAACACATTTTTAAACATAATTATATAATTTATAAAGCCATCGATTGTCTCTATATAAACTATAGAAATGCAAAACGGCTTCAGTTTAAAAGATAATTCTGTCTTTCTGTTTACAGCATCATATATGAGAATACACTTCATAACATGTAAGAGAACATATTTGAGTTATGTCTTTTTGTTTACTTAACTCTTCATGAGAGGTAATATTTAGATTTTCTCTCCTTTCCTCCTTCTGCAAATGGTGTCTCCGTTTCTCATCTCTCCCGTGGGCTTGGGTCAAAGTGTCCGCCAAGTTTGCTTTTATAAATTGGAAAAATTGTTGGTGTAGACTCAAAAGATTGCGTATGCCACATTTTTAAATGAGGCCAGAGAAGACAAAGGATTCAAGATTAATTCAAGGATTTATTGTCATGCACAGTAGCTACAGTGTAGATATGGCAATGAGAAACATAAGACCCAGGCTCCTCCAACAGTGAAAAATGAATATATATAGGACATAAAACAAATAAAACCAATACAAATAGTGAATGAAATAACAGAATATAAATAAAATAGTGCCAGAGAATTTTGTAAGATGTGCAAGTAAATAAAAATAAAATAGAAAAATCTGCAAACAGATGAATGTTTATGGAGGCACTTAACAGAGCTTAGGTGTTTAATAGTCTTATTGCCTGTGGAATGAAACTCTCCCTGAGTCTAGTGGTTTTAGTCCTGATGCTGCAGTACCGCCTGCCAGACGGCAGCAGACAGAACAGTTTGTGGCTGGGGTGATGGGGGTCTTTGATAACACTGTGGGCTTTCTTCCTGAGCCGCTGAGAGTAGAAGTCCTCCATGGATGGCAGCTCCGTCCTGGTGATGTGCGGTGCAGTTTACACCACCCTCTGTAGAGTCTTACGGCTGAGGGTGGTGCAGCTGCCGTACCAGGCCGTGATGCAGCCAGTCAGGATGCTCTCTATGGAACACCTGTAGAAGGTCAGGATCCTCTCTATGGTGCACCTGTAGAAGGTCAGGATGCTCTCTATGGTGCACATGTAGAAGGTCCGGATACTCTCTATGGAACACCTGTAGAAGGTCAGGATCCTCTCTATGGTGCACCTGTAGAAGGTCAGAATCCTCTCTATGGTGCACCTGTAGAAGGTCAGGATTCTCTCTATGGTGCACCTATAGAAGGTCAGGATCCTCTCTATGGTGCACCTGTAGAAGGTCAGGATCCTCTCTATGGTGCACTTGTAGAAGGTCAGGATACTCTCTATGGTGCACCTATAGAAGGTCAGGATCCTCTCTATGGTGCACCTGTAGAAGGTCAGGATCCTCTCTATGGTGCACCTGTAGAAGGTCAGGATCCTCTCTATGGTGCACCTGTAGAAGTTGCAGAGTATCCTGGAGTCCATGTTGAACCTCCTCAGCCTGCAGAGGAAGAAGAGCTGCTGTCAAGCTTTTTTGGTGATGGTGGTGGTGTGAAGAGTCCATGTCAGGTCCTCAGTGATGTGGACACCGAGGAACCTGAAGCTGCTGACTCTCTCCACCGTAGTCCCATTGATGGCGATGGGGGCGTGTCCCTCTCTCTGCTGCTTCCTGTAATCCACAATCAGCTCCTTGGTTTTGACGTGTGAGATGGAGGTGTTATCCTGGCACCAAGATGTCAGGTTTTCGACCTCCTCTCTGTACGCCGTCTCGTCGCCGTCGGTGATCTGGCCGATGGCGGTCGTGTCGTCAGCAAAATTCACGATGGTGTTGGAGCTGTGTGTGGCCACGCAGTCATGTGTGAACAGGGAGTAGAGGAGAGTGCTGAGCACGCAGCCTTGAGGGGCTCCGGTGTTGAGGATCAGGGTGGAGGATGTGATGTTTCCCACCTCTGCCTGGGGTCTGCCTGTCAAGAAGTTCAGGATCCAGTCACAGAGGGCGCGGTTGAGCCCGAGGTCTCTGAGTTTGATGACCAGCTTGAAGGGCACAATGGTGTTGAAGGCTGAACTGTAGTCAATGAACAGAATTCTCACATATGTGTTCCTCTGGTCCAGGTGTGAGAGGGCAGTGTGGATGGTGAGGGCTAAGGCATCGTCTGTGGATCTGTTTGCTCTGTAGGCAAACTGCAGGGGGTCCAGAGAGTCAAGGAGGGAGGAGGTGATGAAGGTTTTGACTAACCGCTCAAAGCACTTCATGATGATGGAGGTGAGTGCTACTGGGCGGTAGTCGTTGAGGCTGGTGATTTTTGTCTTTTAGGGGACAGGAACGATGGTGGAGTGTTTGAAGCATGTGGGGACTACAGACTGCAGCAGGGACCTGTTGAAGATGTCTGTGAACACCTCTGACAGCTGAACTGCACACACCCTGAGAACACGGCCAGGGATCCCATCAGGTCCAGGAGCCTTGTGTGGGTTAACCTATTAAAGGATATGCACATATCTGCCCTGTTTAAAACAAAAGAGCAGGGATCCTGATTCTTCTTTACCTCCACAGCCTGGCTGCTCTCGAATCGTGCATGAAAAGCGTTCAGTTAATCTGGGAGTCCCCCAGCACCAGCCGCTGCCCCTTTGTTGTCAGTCATTGTCCTTAGTCCCGCCCACATATTCCTGGCGTCAGAGCCTCTGAAGTCAGACTCCACTCTTTCTCTGTAGTGACTCTTTGCACTGCTCTCCAGAGCGCGTACCTTGACTACATATACTCTTCCAAGTCTCCACCTCTGTGCACCTCGCCGTTTAATCTTTTCCCTGTTCAATACTACACTACATGTGCAGGATAGGAAAGGTGGTATTATGGCCCCAGCAAAATATGCCACATCGAAAAATGTCTCTGTAGGCGATTTGATTTAAAAATGCAACAGATACTGCACTTATACAGAAGTCACATTTTCGTATAAACGAAAATATATTATAAATATATTGTATCATGTATAAGTATTGCATAATGATGATATTGGGATATTGCACATTGTATTATGGGTTGGTTCATGCTAATAATTTCCCATGAAAAATGATTTACTAGCAGATAAAAACTGCGTGAGGATTTCCTTCTAATGAACAGAACCAGCAGGAGGCAGAATGTGTCATACTCACTTAACGGGAAGAAACTAAGCTAACTGACGATATGAACCATTTATACCGAAACAAAACACAAGTCTCACAAGAAGCGTCTAAATGAGCCCTGAGCAAAAAAATGCTAATGCACAGAACTCTAGGTATAAATCGATCAATATACTTATCGGATCTGCACAAACAAACTTTTCTAGCACATTCCACAGATTCTAGAAATATAAGTATCATCACTGAGCGATCAGAACTCGTGACAGGGGAAGCAAAACCAGACAACACACAACGTAGCTTTAGGTAGCAAAAAACCGAGATATGCTCACCTTTTGCTGTTTCTGATCAAAAGTTGTGTTCAATGGCATTAAAACGAGAAAAACGCGGAAGGTTAATCCATAGGTTCATCCAATGTGTCTATGTCACTTTGAAAAAATTATTGATAATCCATAATTCCATTTTTATGTCAAAAACGGAGTTTTCATATTAGCTGCTAATGATAGCTTCCAGAGTGTATGACAGCTTCCTGTTTTGGGTATTCTGGCTACGTGTCACTCTCACTCCTTATTTGGTAACGTGTAGGTGTATGTGGAACTTCCCCTCGATTCCATTGGCTCTAACAGTTCAAAAGAGATGTCAATCATCAAAATCGACCAAGGGGGGACAGAGATAGGTCAAATCCACCCAAATGACCCCAGAAGTGGGTTTCTTTTTCTAAACCTCTCTAGAAAGGTCAAATGTCACTTGTTTTGCATCAATCTTGATACAGGGTACTTATTATATGTTATAGTTTGGATTCCTAAAGCTTTTAGTCTACTATCCCATCATTCAAGGGTGGTTTTCACTATAAGTAATGTTTGTTTTTTTGACGGACACAATCATTTACATTTTTTTACTATGTTCAATCTGAATTTACTTTAAAATAAAAAAAATTTATATTGATTCTGACTTTTCTACATCCAACTCACAGGTTTATCATTGCTTTGAGAAAAAATAATATTAATTTATCCCTTTTAGAAGTGAAGTTATGGTCATTTGTTCTGGGAATGTCATTTTCGAAGAGCACGCTCGTGAACTGTTAGCGCCGTATTATGCATGCTGTCCACTGCACCTCGCGGGAGCGCGCACAGCCTAAAGCTAAAGCTAAAAACTCACAGACATTTCAATGATTTGTACGCAAAGTTAGGTTTGGAAACGGTATCATTTCCTTTTTGGCGGGCATGCATAACACCGGAGCCTTGCTGCGGGGAAACTTTGGCGCTGTTCCGAGTTTGTTCTAATCTGTCAAAATGACGGACTGCTTTCAGAATTTTCCGTCATTGTTAAAAAAAATCCGTCATAGACGGAAAATATTCGGTTGACGCGACCTCTGGTATAGAAACTTCTTCAGTGAATGCTAAGGATGGCTGCTTTCTCAGGTGCCAATAATGACTCTCTCCAAGTCCTTGTCATTCAAGTAGAACTAGTGAGGTACATATTCACAAAATATCTGCTTTTCTGAGTCCAGGACCAACCTGAGCCAAGACTGCAGAAGGCCCAGGGCCCTTTATATCCTTAATGTAGCGATTGCTACAGGTGCAACTGTTCTCTGCTCACTTTGGAGACACGTTATAGGAACTTGATTTGGCCCCTGCTCTAAAGATGACACTAAATACAATATCACAAACAAGGGCCAGGACGACTTACATACTCAAAGACAACAAAACAGTGGGGAACCCTTGTCGCACAAATCAAAATGTTAAGACCCGCGTTTCTGTTAAAGATTTAACCTCTGGCAGATATAACAAAATAACTCACAATGTGCGGGGGAGTTGAACAAATAAATAAATATGATCAAAATGCATGAAATGTATCGCAGAGGACACCTACTAAACAGAACCTTGGTCCGGGCTGTTTCAAAATGCATTTGAAATATTATGGTCTCTAAGTGAGAATGTGAAGAAAATTAAATTCCTGGATTAGAGGGGGGCTCTTACAAACAAGTCAGGCTCAGGTAAAGGTTACACCGTCCCTCACAGCGCATGCCTTATAGGGGTTTTAATCCCATTTAGCCTAGTGTTTTGGGAGATAGTGTGGGTTTATGTAGCTCTTGGTTATATAAATCATACATTCTTATTAAGAGTTAACTGAAAAAGTGCCACCCTAACAGGCTACAAAAGTCTTAGCCTAAGGCTGGCTGTGCCCTACATGGCTCTATGGTATTGGTTAAAGGGGACATTCTGTTGAGAAAAACTGCTGTTCAGTTTCAGTTTAGTTCCGGACATTATATCTATGCTATGATAAGTGAATGTGGCAAACCACTAGAAATAAGTCTGGTGGGGTAATAAGCAATCAGATGATACTACAGGTTTTAAACAAAGCAACATATTTAGTAACGCCTCTTTGATATCCCAAATAAAGAACGAGAAGAATGTCATGAAACAATGTTTCCCGAGAAAAAAAAAAACCTTTACTAGAATGAAAGTTGACTAAATGTAAATCTGATAAATAGTTGAAGTCAAACACAAATCACATGGTTATATGTATTTCCTTTTGATGTGCGCATTCACTGTCATAATGAACTGAATTTGTTTAATTTCTTTGTGGCATGTGTTTTCCGTACCATATTAAACAATATGTAAATGTTTTCATTTAATTTAGACTAGGGGTGTAACGGTTCACAAACATTTCGGTTCGGTACGTACCTCGGTTTTTAGGTCACGGTTCGGTACGTTTTCGGTACAGCAGAAAAAATGATCACAAAACATAAAATATTTTTTAGGGGTTTTTAATTATTATTAAACTGTGAATAATGTATTCACTCAAATAAATACAAAATATAATAAAATAAACATTAAGGTGCAGCATTTCGATGAACTGAAATAATCTGTACTTGAACTGTACTGTACTAGTTTGACATTAGGACTTGCTTGCTTGTCATTGTATTTTCATGTTTTTTTTTAAGAAAAATTCACTTGTCCACATTGCTTGCCGAAAGGGCAGATCTGCTGGCACTAACAATGTCTCCTGCTGTGGAGAACACCCTCTCGCTAGGGCAGTGGTTCTCAAAGTGGGGTGCGCGCCCCCCCTGGGGGGCGCAGAGGAATGAGAGGAGGGGCGCGAGAGACCAGGAGGAAAAATGGTTATTAAAAAAAAAAGATTAAAAAAAAAGAAATCCTAGTTTGAAAAATGATTGATTCGAAAATAATATGATACAGTACAGTACTATTACGTCTGGGTCTCTGTGTTTCATTAAAGCTCGGCTCTGTGTGTGTGTGTGGAACGAGCCATTTTGTGTGCGTGCGCGAGCGAGAGAGAGAGAGAGCGCACCGGTACCGGAGATCGTTGTTGTTAGCTTCTGGTGCTAGCGAGCTACGCTAACGGATATAAGGAGTTTTTTCAACAACAAAGTGGAGGAGAGTCCTCTCCTGTCAGACTGAGAGGCTCAGTGAGCTAAAGGACTCTCTCCTGTCAGACTGAGAGGCTCAGTGAGCTAAAGGCTCTCTCCTGTCAGACTGAGAGGCTCAGTGAACTAAAGGACTCTCTCCTGTCAGACTGAGAGGCTCAGTGAGCTAAAGGACTCTCTCCTGTCAGACTGAGAGGCTCAGTGAGCTAAAGGGCTCTCTCCTGTCAGACTGAGAGGCTCAGTGAACTAAAGGACTCTCTCCTGTCAGACTGAGAGGCTCAGTGAGCTAAAGGACTCTCTCCTGTCAGACTGAGAGGCTCAGTGAACTAAAGGACTCTCTCAGTGTTTAGATAGTTAACTTTAGTCTAAGTTATCTCAGTGGGTCTCAAACGTTTTGGTCACCATTAATGTAAACAATTATTTCCGAGGCACACGTTTATATGATCATTATAGTTATAAAAGAATAAGAGAATACATGAAAAACAGGTATGAAATACTATATGACAGTAAAAAAAGAATAAAGTTTAAAAGGGTGATTTGTAAAATATCCATAAAGAAAAAGTAAATCTGTTTACAGTTCTGTTTCATATGAGTGTTGAGAGAGGTATCCATAGATCTCTTAATTTTGCTCTCAAAGTGCACCAGATTGATGCTTTTAACTTCAATATTTAAAAATAAATCTTCCCGGGGGAGCTTGCCCCCGGACCCCCCTATGTGAGGTCCACACACCACCTATAAAAATAGCACTTTACCCCTGCTTACACCTATATGCCGTGAGCTGATTATCGAGCCTTCATTGTAACAGTACATACACTGTGTATTTGCGTGGGGAGTGTTGCAGTAGAAAATTCCACTGTAGCGACTGGTACATTAATGGGAAACCCTACATGTTTGAGCACCCTCTATGAAACGTCAAGCTACCCCACAGCACCCCCAAAATAAATCTCTGGCGCCGCCACTGAGCCTGACTATTTGTGTTGGGGGGGGCCCGACTTTTTTTTTTCTCCAAAGGGGGGGCCTGACAGAAAAAGTTTGAGAACCACTGCGCTAAGGACAGAGGTAGCAGATACAGCCAGGTAGCGCTTTGCTAACATGACAACATAAGGATATTTGGCATTTGTAATAGCGTTGGCTCGGTCTGAACTTTTTGCGAGTGTTGGAGGCTTAAATGTTAGTGGGAGTTGGGTTTGCACTTCAGTCTTTTTTCTTTTGGTACCGGTGATATTCACATTCGGGTGATGCCTTTTCAAATGAGTGTTCAAGTTTGATGTATTGCCAGCCGCGTAACCAATTTTAGTTGAACAATGCCGACAAAAAGCTTTGGTTCGGTCCACCTGTCTTTGTCCATCATCCTTGTACGTAACTGCGAAACCAAAATGTTCCCAAACCGGAGACTTCAATGATGCTGGAGGATTTTCGAGCTCAACTTTATCTGCGTTCGCCATTTCGACAGTCCCTCAAATTACTGACTAAATATGAATGCATCCCTGTGACCAGCTCTCATAGTATGCCTTTCGTCCAATATAATGACTTGGTCGCTCTATGACGCGTTGAACCGAATGTGAGCAAATTACACTGAACGCTGCGACGCAGCACCTGATATTACTTCCAAAAAGTTGTTCACGTTCTCAATTTTTTACGTTTAACGTTATATTCGTTCGGTACACTTCGGTACACTTCGGTACACACGTGTACCGAACCGAAGGGCCCATACCGAATATTTTCGATACATATACCGTTACACCCCTAATTTTGACACATTTACATGAAAAGGAAATACATATTGAATATCACTATTCATTTGTTTGATTTGTTTTAATATGGGCAGTTTAAATCTTCAATAGTCCTTTATGCGAGCAGAAAAAATGAATACCAAAACCGTTGAAAATAATAAAATGTAATGATATTCAGATTCAGCAACAGTATAGCTTGTAGATTGCTTTAGCAATATATAAGTCATTGTAATTGTGCTTTCTTAACATCTCAGGCTGCTGTTGTTGGTACTGCAGCAGCACGGTTTCCCCTAGAGCGTTTTTCACCGAACTGTCCACATATGTAGACATGTCCACACATGTCCACGTTTTAATGCATACCATGTAAACTGTATTAAGATGTGATGGCTAGGTAGAAAAAGATGCTGCAAACCAATCTGGATCTTTAATACATGCTGTGAGCAGCAGCAAGTATTATTTATGTTATATTAGAGCCTGCAGCCCACACCTCTGCATTGACAATGACATACAGTCATCGACAAATG
Source organism: Dissostichus eleginoides (assembly GCA_031216635.1). NCBI lineage: Eukaryota > Metazoa > Chordata > Actinopteri > Perciformes > Nototheniidae > Dissostichus > Dissostichus eleginoides. The sequence continues at coordinate 22,599 of CM062287.1, read as the reverse complement.
TCTATAATACGCCCACCCTCCTACAAAGGCCATTTGTCATTACTGTATGTGTAAGCACGGTGCAGGTACCATATATTTACTCTGCAGTGTGCTCCATGGCACCCACAATGCACACACTGATCAGAGAGCTGTAGTCCATTTCCACTGGAGACTGACTGGAAAATGACAGGATGTGTAGTCTTATGCAGAAGATGCCAAAGAGATTTGTCGTCCATTTCCTGTGGACATTTGAACAGAATATCCACTCGGTGCATTTGTAGTCTTTTTTTTCAGTATGTAAAGGTGAAGAATATTTAAATGCGTACACGATACTACCATGCAACAACCACACATGGACACCCTGGGACATGTGCACTGTTCAAATACACAGAGGAGACATCTAAAAGACAGCAGCTAAAGGCTAGGATACACGGGTAGCATTTGGTAGCAATGGTGATTGGCAGTAATGCCCATCAGGGACAAAATCTAACCCTGTAAAATAATGCGTGATATGCGGGCAAATATCTCAGTGATGCTTAGAGTTTTCATAGTGAAGGTTTTTGTGACGTATGTAAAAAAATTAACTACGGTATATATAACTTTTAAATTGAACTTCTTACGACTAATATGGGTGTTTCCAATGAGGTATCTATAAGTGGGAAACAACACTAATATTGCAACAGGCATCGCATCAGTTACGTCACACTAACCTTGGTGTTATAACATTTCAACAAGTTCAAATTCTCTCTAACTAGGAAACTCTTTACAGATGAAATGCAAAAATATTTCAGAAGGATTATCGATTTTGGTTGAACCCCTCCTGTTTCCTGTATGTCACAAAATAAACAAAATAATTGCATGATTCAAAACATTACCCGTGTAACTCTGCCTCCAAACTTCAGACAACCCCCTACTTCCACCCCACAGTAAAACATTATAACAAAGTTACATTTTTCATTTACAGCAACAATAAACCTCTTTTAATAAGCAACCTCTTTTAAATGTTCTTGATTGAGAAATGGTATTTTTCCACTTCTTGGATAGGGCTGATTGCCTTTAAAGTTCAAATCTCCAACTCCTTCCTCGCTCCATTCCTCCAGTCTTTCTTCCTGTGATTTGCTCATTCCTTCATTTTCTTTCACCACAGTCATTCTCCTGCAACAAAAAACAGCAAGTATTCTAAACTGGATTCAGAAATATTATAGGAAATATATTCAATAACAGCATTGAAGCCACAGTAGTAGTGTAGCGCTCCAGGGATAAATGTGTCATTATTTTGGAAGTACCCTTATTCACTTTATCCAGAGTGGGATTAGAAGATCAATAAAAATCGGTATCAAGTACAGCGCTGACAGAGGTGGATGTGGTGAGCTAAGCTTAGAAAAAGATGGAAATCAGGGAGAAACCATCAGCTCAGAAATAGACCAACCAATTCCTCTGAAGCACACTGGGGTCTGGGCTTTGACCCATTGAGCTCGTCGGAATGAATGACACAGAGCCATGTAGGACCACCAGCAGCAGGGATAGGCTTTGGGGTCAGGAGCATTGAAAGCCAGACGGGTTTGGACCGAGGCGTGCTAACCCCTGGCATTACAGACAGGCTCTTGGAACGTGGATGTCACCTCTTCTGGAGGGGAAAGGAACCCAGGCTGGTAAACGTTCTGACAAAGATGAACTTAGCTCTACGCAAAGCACTGGTTCTGGAACCAAATTCCTGGAAAGGGGCTGTACTCTCGACTTTTCTGGAGTAGTCCAGGATGAGATGCTTCTAGGGAGCGTGGGGATATTCACGAGAAGTTGGCTGAGTACCCCGTGGTCTAACACATCCCCAGGAAATGAGAAGGTCGCCTTAATGCAACTGTGAGTTATTGAGAGGAAGGTTTCAGTCTATTTTGCTCCAGAAGGTTCATAATGGAGTGAAATTACCTGGAAGTACATACTGCATCAGCCAGACGTGGGAGAAGTACTCAGATGTTGTACTAAAGTAAAAGTTCAAGTACCAGAGTGTAGGAATACTCTGTTACAGTAAAAGTCCTGCATTCAAAGGGTTCCTCAAGTAAAAGTAGAAAAGTATTATCATCAAAATCTAGTTAAAGTAGCGACAGTAAAAGTAGTCATTGTGCAGATTGTTCCATTTCAGAATAATATATATGATATGTTTTATAATGATTGATCATTAAAGTGTTCTCAAAGCTGGTAAAGGTGCAGCTAGTTTGAATGACTTTGTATACTGCAGGGTAGCTTGTGAATTTACTCCAGGTGGAACTAAAGTCTGATTTAACACTTGGTTATATTTCACATCATTCATCCACATCTGTGAAGTAACTGAAGGTATTAAAAACATGTAGTGGAGTACAAGTACACCATCTACCTCTGAACTGTAGTGGGGTAGAAGTACAAGCAAAAAAATGGAAATACTCGAGTAAAGTACAAGTATGTTAAAATGCATTTTTTCTGTAAAATGATCAAATAAAGTCAACATTTAACGTATTTACTGAGTTGGGTGGTGTTTGTTAAGCTTGTTTTTTTTTTATTTATCATTCATCATCAATTTATTTAAATAGTTTAAGCCTTGGTAAGGTAAGTAAGTTAGAGCATTTTTATGGAGCAGAAACGTGACAAACCTAATCTTAAAAGAAACCTAACATTGCTTTTGTATTTAAATCTCACATGTGGGGGAGTTTCCAAACTCCACAGTGTTTCCATGTGCTTGCAAAATAAGTAAAACAATAAACACTGAACATTATATTTCACTTTTGGGTCTCTCGTTCTGCTGGGGAGATTCCATGCTCACATTAGCAAAGATGGCAAACCTGAACGGTGATCCTCAGATCTGCAGACGTTTGGCTGGACACTGTTATCTTTCACGTTCTCCAGTCAACTCCTTCATATGAGCCTGCTCAGAGATTATGTTCTACATATGCTAAGACAAAGTCCTAATTACCTTGACTTAGGCATTCTTTTTATCTAATTAATTCAGTTATCAACTGAATTATTGAATTGCCTTTGGTATCCCAGATTGTTAAGTGCAGTATAAATTATATATATGATTACCTTTTTCATTTTTGTAAAGCACTTTGAATTGCCTTGTGTTGAAAGGTGCTATATAAATAAACTTGCCTTACCTGTTAGAGTGGTTCTGGGTAGGCCTGTCTGGGGTCGTAGGTCATGTCAGGGATGTAGGTCTCGTGGAGATCAGGATCTAGTGGCAGGCTTTCCAGAGGCATATCAGCGTAGCCATAGGGAGGGTAAGGTCCATCTAACTCTGAGACACAGACACAGAGGAGCAGAGATCGGTTAACTAAACGTTTCACTGATGCACTTCACCCAGCACATTCTGTGGTCATCAAAACGATCCACAAAAAATGAATCAACTTTATATGAGAAAGTGTAATAGAAGCCTCAACTGTCTGTACGTCCCTGTAAAACATTAACAGATTTTTATACATCTGTGTGAATATTGCTTAAACAAACGATTATTTAGCTTGATAAGGTTGATAGGTGGGTTTATTTTTTACTTTGAACACAACCAGACTTACTCTTTCTCCCTGTGTCCTGTCTCTAAGTTAAGTTTACAGAGACTTGATATATGTGCATGCCAATACAAAGCAGAAGTCTGCTGCTAAACTGACCTCGGCTTTAGTGCAGATCACTAGCAGGCTAAACCGCTCCTGCCTTCAGCTTAATGTACATAAATCAGTAGGAATGTTTTTCACAAAAAGAAAATGCAGCATTGTGTACAAGCAAACCCTCAAAGTACTGGAGCAGAAACCAAACAGCTCCCATCACTGCACCATCCTCAACAAGCATAATATTCTGAGTTGGGAAGATTTAATAAAATATAGGAACATCGTTCTGGTGTACAAAATCCTGCACAATACAGCCCCTCCACCTCTTAACTCATTGGTTACTCAACGTAACAACACCAGACTGACCACTAGAAGCAGCACACGTGGCGACCTATCAGTCCCATTCATGAAGAAACTGGAACTCTCTACCCACTCAAATCAAAGACATACATACATATCCCACCTTCACAGCTCACTTAAAAAAGTGGTTCAATGAGAACTACAGCTGCACACAGTAGTCTGTGTTGAATATGGCGTGTGTGTTACATGTTGTGATCATGGATGTTGCCCCTCGTTTCTGTGATGTGCTATATGTGACATGTATGTAGTAACGTGTGTTGTTTGCATTTTATTGTTCTCTTTTATCCTTTCGCCTGTACTGTATCTACTTGTCTTTCATCCTTTCTTTATAACTAAATATGTTGATGTATTGTGATTTTAAGTGTGTCTATCATCATCTGGCCGGGGACAACAGCTGGAAATTAGTAATGTTGGCTAAAGATGCCCATTTACTGTTTTTTGTGACTGTCCACGACACTATAAACAAATAAACTAAACTCCAGCTTTATACTTAACACATATAAACAAGATTTATATATTCTGATATATTTTCATCTCACTTTCTGAAAGAAAGAAAATATTTGTCAAAAACTATTGTTGTTAAAAAAAAAGAAAAGATCATGGGTCATTCCAACGATCCAGGAGCAGTTTTCTGGACACCACGGAAGTACTGGAGACCACCCTAACTAATGCCAGGACTACCGAATGGCAGAACAGTGGATCAGCCTTGGCAGCCAAACCTCCCAATGCTAGAGAGAGGCATCACCCCAGACAAATGCCTCGCTACGACCAACCTTGGGCTGTCTGGAAAACACTAAACCGCCTGCGAGTTGGCGAAGGACGTTGCAAGGCATCCATGAAGAAATGGAAAACGTCAACTTCCGATGCATGTGTGTGGGGCGAACTACAAACAATGGAGCACATCATGCGATGCAGCCAAGCCCTACAATGCAGTGGAGATTACCCGGACGAATCAAATGCCGCTTCGCTCGCCTGCACCAACCACTGGAAGAGGCGTTATAGTGAATTCCAACGAGAAAGATACAAAAACCCTCTACTGGAACAAATCAAATCGGCTTGGATAGGGTTTCATCAGGCAAGTTTTTAACCGTTTAAACCTTGTCGTATTTTAACAGTCCAACCCTAAAGTTAGCATCTCCTTCACTGAAAGTAATGTGATCTTTCCATTATATTTTGAATATTGCTGAAAATAAAGTGTTTGGCAAACAGACGTTTATGATACTTTTACGTTTAGTTCAGCAGTATAATCTCCACATATTAACACCACTTTTTGGTTTTTGAAGCACGAATGCAATTACCAGAAGTAAAAAGTTAACTTTAGGGTATAAAGGAACTACATTATGGTCACATGACTTCCCGTCGCCACTGCTAAGCTAAAGGCAGGCTATAGTCCCGGTGATGATGTTTAGTAGCTTCATTTAGTCACTTGTTAGCAAGTATTTAAGAAAAGTAAAACCTTCAGACATTTTCTAGTGGGGTATTTAATGGTAACCCAAACCTCCTTAAAGAAACCGAGGGGAACTGAAAGTGCTAAAATGCTGATTCAGTTCAGGCTTACGACTCATTCCTGCACCTCTATTCGTCTCGTGGGCACAGATTGATTTGATGCTACTTTCACTAAAGATGGGACTTGTTGCTTTCACCACTTAGTTACTTTTTACAGAAACGTACTTGTAACTGGTATTAAAAGAGCAATCCTTTCCCACTTTCTTAAAGACCCACTGAAGTGTGCGACGGTGCATGATCTTTTATGCTAATACGTATAGTAATGACCAAAATTGTCCATTGGAACCCATATCAAAGATGTTGGAATAGCAACGAATTTGACGAGTTTGAATTTTCCGCTGGGAAATTCGCAGTCGACCTCCGCCTTCGTGGGCGTGGCTTGCGATCTACTGCGTGACGTCAGAAGATGGGCTCAGCCGAAGTGTTTACATTCACCACCGTTCATTTTGTCTCTATTTCAAAGTCGAATTTACCAACGTTTTTGAGCGAGTATTTGATTGGAAAGTGTTTCGCAGTCGACTGGAAGTGATTGCCAATCGAGAAAAGCTGACAATGGAGGCGACAGTGACGAAAAAGGGAGGAAAAACACACGGGAAGCGATGCATTGCCGCTGGCTGTGGTAATGTGAAGTCTGCCGAAGTGGCGATGTTTCTGTTCCCAAAAGATGAAGGTGAGTGGCTGGTGTCATTGTTTCGTAGATTCGTAGATTGTTTATGAAAAATAAACGCCACTGTGTTTGTGTTAACTAACAAGACTGTCATGGCGGCGGCAGAGCTCAAGTCGAGTTTCTCCGCCTGGAGATATTCTCACTATTTCACTTTTGTCGAGCACAAAGAAAAGAACGTTTTAGTTAAATGTAAGTTGTGTCTTGGCGGGTCAAAGATCCTATCGACTGCCCAAAACAGCAATTAAAATCTGTTGAAACATCTGCAGAAAAAACATGCTGGGACGAAGCTAGTAGCGAAGCTAGTAGCTAAGACCACAGACCCAGACTCATCCGACGCCATTCCACCTCCACCTAAGCAACAGCGGCTGGATTGGCACTTTGAAACATATCTTTGTGTTTGTGTTTGTATAGACCACATTGCTTAGCAGAGTTCAGTGATGCAAATGCATGTCAAGTTGATCAACAGGTTGTATTATTCTCCGATGCAATAACAGTACTGAAATGAAGGCTACAGTATAAGGGCATTAATGGGTGCCCTTTTCTAAGTAACTAAGAAGTTACTTTTCACAGTAACGCATTACTTTTTGGTGTAAGTAGTGAAGTAACTAGTAATTGTAACTACTTACTGGTTTTCAGTAACTAGCACAACACTGCATGTGAACATGAATGTTGCATCATGCTATGAACAGATGAATGTATGATCAGGTGATGGCCAATCCTGTGTGTAGATCTACTCTAGATCTATGACAAAATATTGTCCTCAACTAAATTGACTTCCATGGCCACTTTCCTCATCTATCCTGTCCGAAAAGCTGTCAAAATCACTCATTTCTCTCGCACCAGTATCACTTTCCGAAGTCTCCGCCATGTTTACAATCACAACTGGGCCCATCTTGTGACGTCACAGCCGCTATCGTCTGCAGCAGCGGTAGGCTCAGACTCTGAAAAATTTGCGATGTTTATCTCGTCCCTCGCACTTCCTAAAAAATTATTTTAGCCATGAACAGGTACAATTATATGTAAGAAATGAAACTGCCATTTCATTTTGGCGCAAAAAAATGCACTTCACTGGCACTTTAAGCTCTTTTCTGTTCTTTGGTTTTAGCGCCTGGCCGACGCGCTCACACATCACTCAGAGATATATTGTTTGTTTTTGGTAAATTTATTTCCATGTTATCGTTTCCATTTCTTCACTGTTCATTCTCTTCTTTAAACACAAATTGAAGTATCTTACCAGACGATGTTGAAAGGGTTTCGTAACATAAAATAAACAAATCTTATCTTCTCTGCAGTGCAGCGGTCAAAAAACCGTGTGGCTTCACAACCAAAATAGAACACAGAGTATAATCAGCAGGACTCTTTTAACCAGCTGAGGCCATCGCAGCACCAATCAGCCGCTCCGCCCAACCGTGGCTGCGGATCACGATCAACTGACACCAATAAATTATACTCCATTACATACATTAAATGATTAAATAATCAAAATAATAAATCAACGTTTTGGCACATACACTCCGGCCCCTAATTGTTATGGAATCACACATGACAATTACTAATAAACATAAAATGGAGAGCCATTACAAAACATTTGTTTGTTAAAAACTATAATTCATATAAAGTCCACTGCAATATAGTGTCCATCTTCGGGGCTTCTGACCCTTTGTGGGGCGAATGTGTAATAACACATGAGTCCATATGTGTAAATGTGCTTGTGTGGTGCGAGAGGGGAAGGGGGCTAGAGCTCGTTTTGGGACTCGACCAGCAGTATCAACTTTGTGATGGGTCGACAGAGTGTGCTGGTTTTTGTTTGTACTTCCACTTGTCGTACACAACTGGCAAGACTTGCGTTATTCGTCCCATGAGCCAGGAATTTCTTGGAGCATTTTCGTCGATGATAAGGACAATGTCCCTGGTAAGACTGTTGGTTAAATATGGGCCTTGGAGAAGACGTGCATTCAGTGATGTACCCTGGTAAGTTGCACCACGATCAAAAACCACCCTCAGTTTACGCGTTTTTGGATGGTACACGCCGTGGTGTGGAATATACCGCTTCCTTTTGCTTTGATTTGCCTTGTCTTGTCTTTTTGTTCAGGTGTCATTCTTATGGCAAAACCTTTATCAACAACGTCCGCCATGAACTCTTTTGTCCTCCTTGTAGAATTTGCTGTTTTGTTGGAATTTTCTTTTTAGTTTCAAAGCTCTTTGTTCAGCAACACGTCTATTATTGGGAAAATCAAGTCCTTCTTCCTTTCATGGCAGCCCAATACTGCAGTGTCCGTCTACCAACTTGACAGAATTAGAGACACTTTCCATGAACTTGTGATCCTCTCTTGACATTTCCAGACGCTCCTTGTGTTGATGTTCTGGAAAGTCGAGCTTCACTTGCTGCTTCAACAATTCCTCAATTTCTATAACAGAAATTCTGTTTGCTGTAACGACTGGCTTAATCCTTCCTAGAGGTCCATTTATTGTCCAACCTAAAATGGTCTTAACAGCATACGGGCCATTCCCTTGGCTGTTTATGACTTTGCATGGCTCTAGAGCTTTTAGCACGTTGCACCCAATTAGCAAGCCAACCTCTGCCTCAATTTGTGGTATATTGACCTCTTTCAGGTATTCCCATTGTTCCACGTCCTCCTGAGAGGGAATATTTGCCTTTCGTACTGGTATTTTGTTTTGGGAATAAACAGGTGGAAGTGCTACATACTGGTTACTTTCAAGACCACATATTTCAAGGTCACATGCAACAGATGTTTTAGCTGACTCCTCTTTATTCATTGTTCGTAGGAGTACCTCTGTGTTGCGTCCAGTCACTTGAAGCTGCTGTAGAACGGACTCTGTGCAAAAGGTAGCCGTACTACCTGGGTCCAGAAAGGCGTATGTTGTTATGATGTTATTACCCTTTTAGAAAGAACAGCCCGCATGTTGATTGGGTGATCCATTTCCTCCATGTATTCCACACTATCCATTGTATTGAGACATCCATTAAGAAACACGGCAAAGCTTTTTAAAGCCTGTGGATCCTCAGGTTTAATAGATAGCCAATTGAGAGCCTTGTCAATGTAGGCTGTCGCGATAAGATATTCATCTCCATAATGATGCTTCAACAACCTTTTCGCTTCCGTGTATCCTTTGTCAGATTGCATATATTGGCAACTGCGCACAAGCTGTCTTGGTTGGCCTATAGTGCATTGCTCCAAAAAGTAAAGCCTGTCCTTACTAATTTCTGTTTTCTCTTCAATACCATGCTCAAATGCTCTTATGAAGGACCGATAATCCAAAGGGTTTCCGTTGAAGGTAGGAATGTTGAGTGGGGGTAATGAAGAAAGTTTCTGTTGCTTTACCATTGTTTCTGTAATTGCGGTCTGTTTTTCCATGATGCTTATTAAGCTGTTCATATTGCCCTCTCCCGTGCTAGAAGACGTGCTGGTTGAAGTTGAACTTTCGGGACGTTGTGGTATGAATTGTGTTTCACTATTAACGGCATTTGCAGTTTTATTGATGTTTGATTTATGCATGTTGACATTCAAATGAGCATTTTCTTGCTCTAATGCTGTACTCACAAACAGTGAGTTATCCCAATATTCATTCATTCTGTCTCCTGCTTGGTACATGCCTGCATGAGAATCCTCGATTCCTTTGATGACACTTAATTTTGCAGTGTTTGCTGCAATATCTGTTTCTAGTTCCAGCTGTTCCTTTCTTGCCTTCAAACCAGCTTCCTCCCTTTCCAGTGCTTGCTTCTGATTCAACCTAGCAGCTCATGCTAACAATTCTGCATTTCGACTTTCCAATTTTATTTTAGCAGATGTGATAGAAGACGGGGAGGATTTCCTTGAACTTTGTGAATGAACACTCTTTACGTTTGAAATACTGTCCTGAGGTGCAACACTCATATGTCCTTTTATTTTTGTCTGGACCACATTGGATACAGGAGCATCAGCGATCCAGTTTAAGACCTCCTGAGTAAACTCTTCCAAGGCAGCTGCTTTGGGGTTGTACCATTCGTCCTGATCCATTTCCACCTCTTTCTCCTCTTCAGTGGACATTAAAGCTTGAACAGAATCATTTAACTCTTCCATTTCCTTGCATAGTTGTGTAAACTCACTTTCCATTTCGACTTAACCAGTTCCACATTGCAGACATTTTCCATTAATTGTCTGATTTCGTTTCTTTTCCTTGTCAATGCACCCAATTTTGCACTCCTTGGTGATTTCAGTCGTTTGAGCCTTTCCATATACACATAGTCAATGTCACTTTCCAAGCTTTCCAAGTCTGCCATATTTGTTCAAGACGACACATCTATTCCTTTTGAATTTTACTTCAGTGCTTATGGACTTTCATTGTCTTGCCTTGATTTCCATTGCGTTTTGTACTGTTTTCCGCGAGTTGAGATGTTTCCAACAGTCTTTGAACGCTCCACAGCAGTGACGCGTTACATACGTAGTTGGAGGAGGACTGATTGTTGCCTTCGGTCATTCACATTTCACAACACCGCCGTTCCAGGAAGTAGAAGCCGTAGTAAAACGAAGGCGAGTGTTTGACACACTGTTATGAGTTCTGAGTTCTTGTTTTCAACACAAACATTTCCACGGACCAGCGCTCATCAATCTGGGTTTTTTGACGAATAAAAGAGCAATCCTTTCCCACTTTCTTAAGCTCTTTTCTGTTCTTTGGTTTTAGCGCCTGGCCGACGCGCTCACACATCACTCAGAGATATATTGTTTGTTTTTGGTACATTTATTTCCATGTTATCGTTTCCATTTCTTCACTGTTCATTCTCTTCTTTAAACACAAATTGAAGTATCTTACCAGACGATGTTGAAAGGGTTTCTTAACATAAAATAAACAAATCTTATCTTCTCTGCAGTGCAGCGGTCAAAAAACCGTGTGGCTTCACAACCAAAATAGAACACAGAGTATAATCAGCAGGACTCTTTTAACCAGCTGAGGCCATCGCAGCACCAATCAGCCGCTCCGCCCAACCGTGGCTGCGGATCACGATCAACTGACACCAATCAATTATACTACATTACATACATTAAATGATTAAATAATCAAAATAATAAATCAACGTTTTGGCTCCTACAGGTATGGTGTTGAAATAACCAGACAACTAGTAAAAATACTCATCCATGTTAATAAAAATGTATGATTTGGTATCCCACAATGATGTTTACATGTTTAAATTCATCTCAGTTAAGTTATTCCACAAGCAGTTATGGTGCAAGGAAACATAATGGTACGTTTAGTGTGAAACTACCCGGCCAAAATGCAGCAGCTATGGTCTTCAAATCTGGTATAACACGTATATGTGAAAGGCCATATTCTTCGGGACCCATGTAAACCCTGTTATTGAATTCACTCTGAAGAATTATGTGAGCGCTTAAGCTTTAATTGTTAAAAGCAAGGCCTGAGGATGGATGTGTAGAGGGTGAATGGAGGCATTATATTATATGGAAGGTGTAAATGAGAGGCATAAGACAACTGAATAAATGAGTTCATTTGGCTCTGACAACTACATTATGGACTCAGCACTTTCAGTTGACCTCCATTACAATATCTGACATGTGTCAGTGTGTGTGTGTGTGTGTGTGTGTGTGTGTGTGTGTGTGTGTGTGTGAGAGTGTGATTTAGGAGGGGAGCCAGGAACTCCAAGAGTTGCTTAATCCAACCACACAAACACACACACACACACACACACACACACACACACACACACACGCACACACACAATTGAAACAAAAGCATTAATTAGAGATGGTGAGATGAAGGGAGTATGTACACAGAGGAAATTAGAGAAGCAAAGTGACAATAGAAAAGAGAGGGGGGAACTGTATCCAGTTTTTGTTACTTTCTTTGTCTTTCGCTCCAAATGTGTTCTTTCCTTAACTTCCTCTTTGTTCTTCTACCATCTTTCCTCCAAGCCTAATCCTTTTCAGTTCACTCCTTCATTGTCTTATCCTATCCTCTTGTGTATCCTTCTTTCTCTTCTTGCCTCTCATTTCCTCTCCTCCATTATGTCTCATACTTTTTGTTGATACGGAAAGTTTTGAATTCGGTTTGGTAATGTCTGGCCTAATGAGGATTAGCAGAGTAGTTTAGCAAAGAACTGCATTTTGCCACTTCAGAGTCTGACCTTGGAGTTGAATAAATGTTTTCACAATCACACTCTGATTGAGTCTCAAATATGCAGCACATTTCATTTCCGGGCGTGGTAAAGAAGAGCTGCCACACTAGCAGGCTGACAGACAACATTTTGATTTTAGCCTCCAAAAATCCATTTAAAAATGCTTGGATTGGCCCATTGTTTGTACAGTTCCATCATCATCATCATCATCATCATCATCATCATCATCATCATCATCACAGGAAGAAACCCACTTTGAAATATACCTGATGTAAACTGTGAAGGGGGGGACAAAAGACATACTACTGCTGCTCTTCCTCAGAATCAGAAATCTTCCCCAGTTTAGTAAACAGAATGTGTGGATCTGTTGGTGGGCTCATTATTCTGCTGGCAGTGTTGCAGTTGTGTCTCTGTTAAAGACTGTTAGTTAATTGTTTAATGGATGCAACTGTCCTCAGGTCCCATTCAAATCTCTTTTGTTTTGTAACCCCTGGGTTAAAAGAGATCATGTGTCACTTTTATGTGGATGTCAAATCAGTGTTGACTATTTAAGCAATTCACCATACAGATGTAGCACCTCATTTGGGATGCCCCTACCCATGTGGGCCCGTGATCGGCACGGGGTGGGCCCCTGCTGAAAGGAAAACGCCCCCTTGATAAATAAATTAAATTATAATGAAACCAGCTGCAATGGATCATGGATCCACCAGGGGGAGCAGTGATTAAAAAGCTGCCACATTGGAACTCATGTGAAATAAACAGCTCATAGATCTACAGGTAGCTGATAATAGCGGATCTTTGTTAAGATCCATATGTCACGGATAGGATCATATTCTGTGCTAAATAAGAGACATGTAATCATTTACAAAACATCACCATGTTTTTATTTAACAAAATAATGTTGTTTAATCCACGTTGGCGTACTACACAAAACCATCGGTTTGTTTTTTCATCAGGAAATGCAGACCGGCTCAAACAAACGATTTTTAATCATCATCCTCACGATCATTTAATGTATCATATGTTCGCCGAATTGACATGAAAGCACTAATAAATGTGGTTTAATCGACGTGAGTTTACGACTACAAAAATAATCGGTTTGTTTTTATATCACATCCGACGGGAGGAAATGCAGCACGGCACTACCGATTTGTAATCCTAATTTAATCATCATCTTCACGATCATTTATGTTTATGTTCGCCGAATTGCCATGAAAGCACTGAGAAATATGAATATACTGTAGTCAACTTCATTCAAACGTTATTAACTTGCCCAAACTCAGTAATTCACTAAAAAGAGGTTTATTTTTAATGAAGCCTCGTCATCTCACCATGGGCAAACGGGCTATAATATTATACTATTATTAATAGTTTACTGTATTATTAGTGTGTAATATTACTGCTATAACAATCACACATTGAGTTCATTGTTGTGCAATGTTAAAATCAGACCGTTGTTTTTTTTTTAAATAGTCCGAATGAAAGGGCAGCTCTCAGGTGATCAGCTGTGTATCTACACACCTAATGGCCCACCAGCCACAGCTCTCCCCCCCCTTCCCCCATGATCTCTCTTCTCCAGCAGTAAAGTTAACTATAGGTTTGCATATTTATGCAGTGATCTGTCTCTTCCTCTCTTCCGCAGACAGCTGATCGCTGTCAGACCGGACCATGGCTGTAAAGGACTAGGGCTAGGGGTGTCTAGGTCCCCCTCGACACATAGACTGATCCTTTTTTTTTGTCCATGTCTGATTGGCTTAGACCTTTCGCGACTGCAAACATTTTTAAACAAACAAACATTGACCATACCGTTCACCAGCCCCCACCCCCCTCTGAGTGACAAGCTTACAGTTAGCTGTCTTTGTGTATTGCAACCAGGGAGAGCAGTGATGGACGCTGCCACAATGAAACTCATATGAAATAAACAGCTGATTCCTCACACACACAGTAGCCTGTTGTTTCTATGCATAAAATAGTGAGAAACATGCCTCTGGTTAATTATTATATAACTTGTTTTCTCCATAACAGCTGGTGTGGTGGCTTTATCTGAAAACTGACAGCATAATTGCATTCATGGCCCGGGACACACATATTTATTTAGATATGTTTTAAACAAGTTTAAATAAAAGGCTGGAGTGTTTCTTGCTCTGCCAGGTACAACAAGTGGGAGCGCGGTGCAAAGTATCTAGAATAGAATACGGCGCTGGGTTGTTGTTGTTCTTATTATACATCATGTAGTCTGCTGTATAGAAAACTGTAGTTTCCCCACAGCAGCAGACGCACATTCATGACGTCCGCTGGCGCATCATAAATACGTCGATAGTGTAAGTGCAGTCGGATTCTCAAAGTACTGCAGTCTCTTCCCCTAAATCCTTTTGAATTCTGCTATCCCCTATTCATTAACCCTGAAACGGTGTGACAAAGCTCCACCATCCCCCCTCTGTTAACAAGAGATAGTAGCCTATGTTGCGGACTCTTTGTTTAAAACGAATTGCCCTCCACATTGTGTGGAGAATGTCTCCCAAGGGGGATGGGAGACTTCTGACTTTTGTCATATTCCGATGGACTATCGGAATTACATGCAGGGCAGCATTGCCGGTCTGAAAGGGTCTCTGGAAATATCAAACATTTAATTAAAGTTTTAAAAACAGTGACAGGTTAAAATCAGAGGTGGAAGAAGTATTACGATTATTTACCTAGGTAAAAAGACGTGTTAGAAGCAAATGTCCTGCATTCAAAATTGTCAATAGCCCAAGTGAAAAGTATTATCATCTGAAAGTAAAATGAATCATTTTGTTATTAGTATTAAATACATATCATTTGTACAACTTATATTTAGAAATACTCCGTTATAATTATTGATGCATAAATGTGTTCATCCATTCAATGTGGCATCTGCTATAATGGGGTTAATGTATGATATTACTTAATAATACAACACATTACTGTATAATACGTGATAATGTATGAGTTGATTTACTTCGATCTACTGTACTGTGTACACCACAACAATATTACAAAAAAATATACTGCATATTAAAGCAAACTATTGTAAAGGTAAAAGTATGAGCATAACAAATAAAGAAGTGTAAACATTTACATTATTATTATGATTATTTAATATATAAAGACTATATATTATTGAATTACAATTAAGATAATAAGATTAGATATACTTTATTTGATCTAAAATATTGATGTTTTTTCGTTATAGTAGCCTGTGAAAACCATAACAAATATGTGATTCAATGCTACAGTATTCAGCAAACACAACTGCAGAGCTGCAAACATTGCAAACAGACTAAGTTCTACAACACCCAGTTGTCTTTGTGTATTTGTGAATGAAGCATCATCTCATGGTTAAATCCTGTAATTGAACAAATGGGGAAATTTGGCAACGCCCTCTAGCAATTTGGCAACGCCCCCAGCCACTGGGATCCGCTGGGTTTTTGGTTAGAATCCGCTGAGTGGAGTCCTATCTGGAGTCCTACATCTGTATGCTCCACCAGCTTTAAGGCGCTTCCACATTGCCTTATTTTGTGTTGGTAATTCCTCCGGTTAGAGTGTAGCTGCTACTACTTTATCCAAAAAATGCATATTTGGGAAATCACGTTGATGTGAGGCGCTGCTGGCTGTATGATAGTCATACAGCATGTCGACAATGTTTTTATAATTACCCTCACTGCCACAACTGTAGACACAGGGCCACACTGCAAGTTTAACCATAGGGTGTTAAATAGTAATTGTAATCTAAACTATGAGAGCCACCAATTTGGCGAAAGCTCCGTTAGCTAGCTTATATATTGGTTGCTAATGTAAGCTAGCTAACTAATTAGATAAATAGCAAATGTTGGCTAGCTTGTTCAGTCGATAGCTAACGTTCACTAGATAGATAAATAGATAGATAGATAGATAGATATATAGATAGATAGATAGATAGATAGATAGATAGATAGATAGATAGATAGATAGATCTGTTCTTCTTGGTAAGGCTATAATCATGCAGTTACTCTCCCTGCTTGAGAGAATAGACTTGGGCCATGAAGCTGCTGCGGTGTGTGTGTGTGTGTGTGTGTGTGTGTGTGTGTGTGTGTGTGTGTGTGTGTGTGTGTGTGTGTGTGTGCACATTGGCGTCCAGCTTATATTTAAATGTTTGCTTGTGTTTGTTGTGCCTTGACTGTCTGCTGCTGTGTTGACAACTCTCTTCCCCCTGGGACTTTAGTTTAATGAGCATTGTGGTCTGTAGAAGGCTCTCTCCATCTTTTGTGAAGTTTTCAGAGATGAGAGGGAGTAATATGTCGGGGGCTGACCCAATGTGTGACATTAACTCACAGTGTTGCATGCATATTTTGCATTATACAACCTCATATTTTCTAACGACTAGAACTGAGAGTTTAAGAAATATTTTAATATTTAAATGATTTATACATTTCAATTGTATTTATGATTCTCGATTTTTGCTTTGTCTTGTCCAGTACAGACCATACATAACCTGTGCAATCATTACACTGTGTAAAACGAATAACCCTCAGGATTATTACTGTATTACACTGTACAAACCCCTCAGTGTCAGTAGCCTCACAATTTCTATCCACCAGGGCCTGCAATGAATTTGCGTCCTTCTTCACTGACAAAATCATGAAAATTAGACAAGCAGTCAGTTCCTAGGTAAAAGGTACAGCAAATGTGTTGTCCCTGTGTCCACCTAAAGTCAATTCAGACATCATGACACAATTCCGTCTGATAAATGCTAAAGACCTGGAAGACATTATTCAACATCTGAAATCCTCCTCCTGTAGCCTCGATATTATTCCAACAGGATTTAAAAAAAAACGTTTTTCATTGCTTGGCCACAGATCTACTTCATATAGTAAACAAGTCTCTCCACTCGGGTGTATTTTCACAGGCCCTGAAAACTGCAGTAATTAAACCGCTCCTAAAAAAGCATAACCTAGACGCAACCGTGATGAATAATTACAGGCCCATATCAAACCTTCTCTTTTTAAGCAAATTGATTGAAAAAGTTGTTTTTCAACAGTTGAGTCATTTCATGTTTTTAACTGACGGTTTTGATGTGTTCCAGTCAGGCTTTCAACCAAACCACAGCACTGAGACTGCTCTTGTTAAGGTCTTAAATTACATCCATTTAAACACAGACAGTGGCAGAATATCAGTGTTAGTACTATTAGATCTCAGCGCTGCCTTTGATACTGTTGACCACAACATATTGCTAGACCGTCTAGAAAACTGGGTGGGAGTTTCAGAAACAGCTCTAAATTGGTTTAGTTCATACTTAAAGGACAGAAAAAGCTTTGTCTCAATAGGCAACTACACATCAGCCCTGACAAATATGTCATGCGGGGTTCCTCAAGGCTCCATCTTAGGACCTTTGCTTTATAATATCTATATGCTACCACTGGCTCAAATTATGAAAAACAATGATCTAAGCAATCATATCTATGCAGATGACACCCAGATTTATTTTAAAATAACACCAGGAGACTATTCTCCGATTAGAACACTGAGCAAGTGCATTGAGCACATCACTGACTGGATGACTCAGAACTTTCTCCAATTGAACAAACAAAAAACTGAGATAATTGTTTTTGGAGCAAAGAAGGACCGATTGAAAGTAATCGCAGAGCTTCAGTCGGCAGACTACAAAACAAATAATTGTCACGATCTGTCTGTGTTGTGTTTTGTCTTGTCTAGATCTGTCTTTGGTTTTCTGTCTGCGATGTGTTTTGTCTTGTCTAGATCTGTCTTTGGTTTCCTGTCTGTGTGTTCCCTCCTACCTGTTCCCTCCTACCTGTTCTCCTGATTGTGTTCACCTGGTGCCCCTGTGTCTCTTGTTTCTTTGATTAGTCCTGTGTGTATTTAAGTTCTGGTTTTTCTGTCTGTCTTTGTTAGATCCTTGTTTGTCGTTGACTGTGTTCATTGGGAAGAGCTTTGTATTTTTCTTGTAGCCTTTTAATAAAGGTGTTTTCTGTGAAATCTGCATTTGGGTCCTGCCTGCTTCGCTCAACCTTGACAGAAGGATCTAACCAGAAATGGACCCAGCAGATGATCCACTTGAGGTGGAGTTACTTAATTGTACCTTTTCATTGGCTTGCTGCTATGGTACGTGGAGGGGAGCGTCCAGTGTTCAGCAGAAAGAGGCTGCTCTGGCAGAGGCTCACCAGGTGGTAACAGAGGAGCCATGTTTAGTTAAGTTCTTACCTGACTGGATTCTGGACTTCCTCTCGACATGTGATTCCCGGCCTGCTAGCCCCCTGCCTCCCAATTCCCTACCTGACACCATACGTCTCGGTTTGTTCTGTCTGGAGTCAGCCCCTGCTTCTTCCTCATTTCCTGCTCCTGTCCAGGATCCGTTCTCCGGTACTCGTCTGGCTTTTGGAGGTCCACGGAGCCTCCAAAAGGCTCCTAAGAGAAGGAGTCGCAAGTCCGGGCTAGCAGCCCGAGCCCCTGAAGCCATACTTCGGGCTCCAGTACCGGCCCCAGCAGCCATGGTTCCGTCCCAAGTTCTGGCCCCGGCAGCCATGGTTCCGGCCCCAGTTCTGGCCCCAGCAGCCATGGTTCCAGCCTCAGTCCTGACCCCAGCAGCCATGGTTCCGGCCCCAGTTCCGGCCCCAGCAGCCATGGTCCCAACTCCAGTTTCGGCTCCAGTACTGGCTCTTCGGCCGACCCCAGCTCCCCTTGTCCTGTCGGCGTACCGGCCGATGCCAGCCCCCCGTGTCCTGTCGGCGTACCGGCCGACTCCAGCACCTCGTCTCCTGTTGGCTCTCCGGCCGACGCCAACCCCCCGTGTCCTGTCGGCGTACCGACCGTCTCAAGTCCCCCTCTCAAGTCCCCTCTCAAGCTCTCTCTCAAGTTCATTCTCAAGTCCCCTCTCGAGTCTCTTCTCGAGCCCCCTCTCGAGTCTCCTCTCAAGTCCCCTCTCAAGTCACCTCTCAAGCCCCTTCTCGAGTCTCCTCTCGAGTCACCTCTCAAGTCCCATCTCAAGTCCCTTCTCTAGTCCCTACTCAAGTCCCAACTCAAGTCCCTACTCTATGTCCTGTCCCGTTGGGGGTCCCGCCGACTACTCTTCTGCCGGGGGTCCTGCCAACCCTATGTCCTGTGCCGTTGGGGGTCCGGCCGACACCTGTTTCGTCGGAGGTCCTGCCAACTCCATGTCCTGTCCCGTTGGGGTCCCGCCGACTACTCTTCTGCTGGGGGTTCTGCGAACCCTATGTCCTGTGCTGTTGGAGGTCCCGCCGACTACTCTTCTGCCGGGGGTCCTGCAACCCTATGTCCTGTGCCGTTGGAGGCCCCGCCGACTATTGTTCTGCCGGGGGTCCTGCAAACCCTATGTCCTGTGCCGTTGGAGGTCCAGCCGACACCTGTTTCGTTGGGGGTCCTGCCAACTCCATGTCCTGTACAGTTGGAGGTCCAGCCGACACCTGTTTCGTCGGGGGTTCTGCCAACCCCATGTCCTGTCCCGTTGGGGGTTCCGCTGGGGGTCATGCCGGCTCTGTGTCCTGTTTCGTTGGGGGTTCTGCTGAGGGTCCTGCCAGCTCCGTATCCTGTCCTGTTGGGGGTCCCGCCGACTGCTGTTCTGCCGGGGGTCGCCAACCCCATGTCCTGTTCCTTTGGGGGTTCCGCTGGGAGTCCTGTCAACTCCGTACCCTGACCTGTTGGGGGTCCCGCCGACACCTGTCCCGCCGGGGGTCCCGCCAACACCTGTTTCGTTGGGGGTCCAGCCGACACCTGCTCCGCCGGATTTCCTGCCAACACCAGATCCTGTCCTGTTTGGGGTCCCGCCGACACCTGCTCCGCCGGGTTTCCTGCCAACACCAGATCCTGTCCTGTTTGGGGTCCCGCCGACACCTGCTCCGCCGGGTTTCCTGCCAACACCATATCCTGTCCTGTTGGGGGTCCCGCCGACACCTGCTCCGCCGGGTTTCCTGCCAACACCATATTCTGTCCTGTTGGGGGTCCCGCCAACACGTGCTCCGCCGGGTTTCCTGCCAACACCATATCCTGTCCTGTTTGGGGTTCCGCCGACACGTGCTACGCCGAGGGTCCCGTCGACACCAGCCCATGTTCCGTCCAGGTTCCCGTCTACGCCTGACCCGCCAGGGGTTCCACCAGCTCCTGCTCTTGATCCCAGTGCTCTGGCGATCCAGCTGACACTGGAGGGGTCCCCTCGCGGCCTACGCCGTCTTCCTGCCCGTCCTCCGGAGCTGTCCCGGCGCCGCCTTCTTGCCCGTCCTCGTGCCCGGCCCCCTGAGTGCCACGGCCTTCGCCCTCGAGCCCGGCCCCCTGAGTCCCCCAGCCGCGGCCTTCGCCCTCGGGCCCGGCCCCCTGACTTTCCCAGCCGATGCCTTCGCCCTCGATCCCGGCCCCCTGACTTTCCCAGCCGCTGCCTTCGCCCTCATGCCCGGCCCCCTGAGTTCGCCCGCTGTGGCCTTCGCCCCACCATGAACTCTGCCTTGCCCCCGGGCCGTCCGCCCGAGACCCCCTCCTTGATCTCTGCCTTGCCCCTGGGCCGTCCGCCCGAGACCCCTTCCGGGTCCTCTGCTGTGCCCCTGGGCTGTCAGCCCAAACCCGTCCTCGAGACCCCCGCCACCCACCCTTTTGGCCCCATTTCATTCATGTATTGTATAACTGTTGTGTTTAATTTATTATCTTTGCTTTTTAAATGCCTGTTGTAAAATGCCATTATATAATGTGTTTCTGCTGTATTTATTCTTAAATGTCTTTTATTTTATTTTGTAAAGCACTTTGAATTGTCGCGTGCTGAAAGGTGCTATATAAATAAACTTGCCTTGCCTTGCCTTTCCTTATGAAATCTAGATTTCATAATTAATATCTCTATCAACACTTAAACACACACCCATTGCTCAGACCACGCATCTATGAACTCAGCCCTCACAGAGTGGTGCACGAGTCCTTAGCCTGGAAATGAGTTTTTGGTTCAAAATGTTCACAGTTGCAGCATTCTATTTTGCAACTAATTGACAGAATCTTGCAATGTTGCATTGCTATCATGGTCACAAAATCTGTCCAGATGCATATAGAAAACAAAAGGAAATACCACGATCATTCATCCTGCAGGTGTTTAAGATGCTAAAACCCCACAACATGTTAAATATGTGTTGTTGTTTTTTTTAAATCTAAGTTCTTACCATCAGATAGATATGTAGGCTCCAGAGGAACGACAGTATGGGCCTGGAGAGAGACACACAGAGGCATATGAAAAAAAGAATCAATATTGCTATACACGGCTATAACAACTCTGTTTCTGCTTTAGACAGGTCAATAAAGTATTTAACACTGGGGAAACGGTGAATGTGGAGACACACACACACACAGGCAAACCTTATCAATCAATGCCATTGACCGAACTCTGACAGAGCAAATATTGTTTAACTGAACAACTGGGTAATTGCTCACATAAGAAAACATAAGTGGATGAAAAAATGTGTGAGGATTTATACATGTGTCATTTATAAGATCTTTGTGGACCAGCAGCCAGCTCTGCTAGTAATATTACTCGGTCACTGCTTTGATAGCATATTCTTTATTCAGATTTTTAAATAATCTCAATGAAATTAGATTTATTCCATTTTTTGAATTACTGTGTTTATGTTGGTTTGGTATCTAACATCATCCCATTCATTTTTTATAGACTTAATTTATTCGAGAGGACACAGATGGAGGCCTGTTGGGCTAAGCTAGGAATTAGTAAACATATCTCTCATAAACACATGTTTGTATAGTCTGAAGGAATACTTATAGAAGGCAACTGATGGGTGAGGTGGTATGGAGAAGAGTGTGTGTGGTTGTATGTGTGAGTGAGTGTGTGGTACTTAGAAATGTCTACAGTAACTTTTCTTTAACTTGAGTCTGTTTAGTAGTTTCAGGGATGCACACCTATCAGGTATACAAAAGATGACAAGGATAATTTCATTGAAGAAATAGGGGCATTTTAAAGTAAATACTTATAGGCTCTAAAGTTAGGCATCATCTACGTTGTAATACAAATCAATACTGCCATTATGGATACCCTAAGCACCATGGGTCTGAAGGGTAGTGGACTCAGGACAGAACCTTGGGGTACTTCATATGGAATGGCTGTTTTGGGATGGGAGGGTTTGAGATGAGGGATAATACTTTTAGATAGTTCCAAGGAGAAAACCTGACACACTGACCAATTATCCAACCTACCAAGTTAATGTTCGGATAGAAGGAAGTGCAAGGGTACAGTAAAACAGGAATAGAAAGTAATTTTTCTATTCATAGCATTCTGAGATCTTATACACGTATACAGTACATACCTCACCAGAGTTAAATATTTCTGTCATGACAACACGCCACACACACACCATCCTTACCATTTCCCAGGCTGC
>CM062286.1:23547332-23562883 GCA_031216635.1 Dissostichus eleginoides | reverse complement strand
CTGCTCAAGAAGAACATGAGAGGCCCATCTGAAGTTTGACAATGAACATCTGAATGATTCAGAGAAGGCTTGGGAGAAGGTGATGTGGTCAGATGAGACCAACATCGAGATCTTTGGCATCAACTCGACCCGCTGTGTTTGGAGGAAGAGAAATAAAGACTATAACCCCAGAACACCATCCCCACCATCAGCATGGAGGTGGAAACGTTCTGCTTTGGGGGTGTTTCTCTGCTAAGGGGACAGGACCACTTCCCTGCATCGAGGAGAGGATGGACCGGGCCATGTACCGTAAGATCTTGGCCGATAGCCTCCTTCCCTCAGCCAGGACACTGAACATGGGTCATGGAGGGGTCTTCCATCAGGACAATGACCCTGAACATACGGCCAAGGCAACACAGGAGATGCTAAAGAAGAAGCACATTTAGGTGATGGAGGGGCCTAGCCAGTCTCCGGACCTTAATCCCATAGAAAATCTGTGGAGGGAGCCGAAGCTTCGAGATGCCAAGCATCAGCCTCAACACCTGAAGGATTTGGAGAGGGTCTTCAGAGAGGAGTGGACCAACATCCTTCCTGAGATGTGCACAGACCTGGAGACCAACTACAAGAAGCGTCTGACCTCTGTGTGTCCAACAAGGGTTTCTCCACCAAGTCCTAACACATGTTCTGCTACCTACCATTACAATTATAGAATGTCAATTTATTTGTAAGTGGGCAAACTTACAAAGGTATCGTTATGAAACAACTGCATATTCCTGTATTTTTTGCTCATTTCTGTTCCATGTTTCTCTTTTTTAAATTGTATATCCATCTATTGTACATCTTTTTTGTATATTTATTTCTTATTATTTATTTTTAAATCATTCTTACTGTGTGTGTGCATGCACCATCACACACCAAAGCAAATGTATTGTATGTTTAAAACCTGATTCTGATTCTAAACAGATTAGCTTATGGAATTGTTGTTACAATATCACATTATATGATAACAAACGGGTTTTTTCTTTTAACAAAATGCATTGCCTACAATACAAGGTAGGTCATATCTCAATAAGAAAGCAACTTCAAGATGAAAAAAAAAAGCAAGAATCAGTTTGTGTTAAAATGATTGTTTATTATTTGATTAGTATTTAGTTGTTATTGTGTAAAAGGAATCTCAAGGTTCAGTTCCTGATACTTCTTGACACAAGGCATTCACTTAGTGATCCACAGACAGGATCATGAATCATATTCTACTGAGGGAAACTTTCCAAAGACACTACGTTTGAAGTATTATAGTCAATATGCCTTTGATCCTATACATCTGTAAGGCCATAGAAGTGCTGTACTTAAGTACAATTTTTGAGGTACTTGTACTTTACTTGAGTATTTCAATTGGATGCTACTGTGTACTTCTACTCCACTACAGCTCGGAGGTAAATGGTGTACTTTTACTCCACTACATGTATTTAATACCTTTAGTTACTTCACAGATGTGGATGAATGATGTGAAATATAATCAGGTCTTAAATCAGACTTTAGTTCCACCTGGAGTAAATTCACAAGCTACCCTGCAGTATACAAAGTCATTACAACTAGCTGCACCTTTACCAGCTTTGATATTTTGATGCTAATACTTTTCTACTTTTACTTGAGGAACATTTTGAATGCAAGACTTTTACCGGTAACAGAGTATTCTTACACTCTGGTACTTCTACTTTTACTTAAGTACAATATCTGAGTACTTCTCCCACCTCTGATTCTAAGTCTATATCTCAGTTTGAGTTGTCTTTTGAGTATATCAATTCAGTCTAAGTGAAGAGAACGACATATTTGACATTTCAGACGAGGTCACTCAGGTAAGCACACACACATTTGACTGCACAAAAAACATATGCATTTAATCATAGCCCCATACTTCTCTCTCTCTCCCTCTCTCTCTTCCACCCACACACACACAAACATCACACACACACACATCCGCTTCTTTTTGAAGACACTCGTAACTCTTTAAGAGGAAGATCTCACTCAGTGTGCAGCCAAAAACACACATTCCTGTTTCCTCCATCCTACTCTCGCAAATACAAAAAATGTCAATCAGATTTTCATTATTTAAGTAAAACAGTTAAAGAAAATAATATTCAAATATGCAAATACAATGTGGGAACAGCTGGAGGGGTTTAAGGTCAGGGGCTTATTCTACAGAGGTCACCATGCTGTAATCCGATCTGGGATTGGAGGAAGGGCGGAAAAAGGTTTCAAGTCAAGTCAACTGATCAATAGGTTGTATAGTACTACTAACTGCATTTATATACAGCGTATCTCTCAGTCACACGTTTACATCAAACTGTGTTCATACTCTATTGTGAGCATCTCCTACAACCCTGCTGCTATTGCTGGGCGGTATACCGCTTCATACCAAATACCGTCAACTTTATACCGTATGATATACATTTTTCATATACCGCAATGCCGTTGAAAAAGTGGCGAAGACTGCTCTTTCACTGCTGCAGCGATGAAATGCATGCTGGGTACAGCAGCAAGCGTAGCAGCAGTAGCATAACATGTGAAGCTGAATTTAAAGATGGACACTGCATAACAGGAGACTGGAGATGGAAACACAAGAAGAAGTGAGGAGAGGAGCTGTCTGTCGTCTGGAGGTTTTCTGGATTCCAAAAATCTGACGTGGACCAAATTGGACCAATTATTGCAAATGCCGTTGAACTAAAATTGTTGTGCGAGGAGGTAACACAAGTCATTTACTCCACCACCTCAACAGAAGGCACTTATTGGAGTACAAAGAATGTATGAAGATACGATCTGCTTCAACAAGCATCGCTGGGGAAATGTCTGAAGTAAAGTCAAGCATCGCTTGAAGACACATTTGTTCGAGGCACTGCCCATGATAGGAAAAGCAAAGGATGGATTGAGATCACAAACACCATAAAATGATATGGCGCAAATTGCACCTTCGACACGTTTAATATTAGTATTAGTAATTTTTTTGAATAGAGAATAGTAATCAATTGTTGCTCCCACTTTGATTCAGTGTAGCATAGTTAATGCACTAATTGCCCAAAACGTATTGTAAGCATCTGTATGTATGTACAGGTATTGTTTACAGGGGGGGGGGGCTTAATGCAGCAGTGGTTTTATTAAATCAGAAAAAGTGTCGCCACCACTTTTTCTAACAAAGTGATGCCGATGTACTTCTGTTTTTCTGTCACTCAGTGATCAATAAACAGAATTCAACCACACACACACTCAACTATCCTAATCTCCACGTGGGGCTGAGCCATCAGTTATTGGAGTCTGAACACTCGTGTAACTTTACCTTTCCATAGTTTGAATGTTTGCTTGGGTGCAGGGTGACTGAGACGAGGGGAACAATGTGAGGCGGAGGCGATGGGGAGGAGAACAGACACAGATCTAATACTGACAACCAGGTCTTTCACTGTACTGAGGTCAGAATAGTACTATCCTGAGGAACGTGGTATTACAATGCAGCAAGAGCCGAGGCTAGTCAGTTAGCATGCTAATGTCCATAGATATCCCTTCAACGCAATTCATTGACGTCTTAAACAGAACCGCAACACTTGAACCTTTTCACATTCTGCTGATAGTGTTAGCTCATTTTATGTTTCACAGTTTAAATTCTGTAACATATTAAACATCGCAGCCTTAATATGCGAAACAGAAGTGTTGAAATGGGTTGTGGTTTCATAAAAGCATTGCACATTGTGTGGTATAGCTAACATAGCTTTCCTTGCCCCTTCCTCACACACTGCCACCTGATACACACACACACACACACACACACACACACACACACAGTTAGCCAACTGGGCAACTTCCTTGCACAACTTTCATACCTTACATTTCTTGCTGCTATGGTTACGGCAGGTGTTGCTAGGTGTGTTGCCAGGTCATTTTGTCAGGGCTTAACCGTGAACACTTCAAGTAAGGCCTGAAAATGTATTTAAATGTAACCCAATATGAAGCTCACCCAAAAACATATTGTGTGCGTATGTGAGGTCAAAAGATGACTCCCATCAGATGTCCCCCCGCAGACGTCCTCCCTCAGATGTCCCCCCTCAGATGTCCCCCCGCAGAAGTTCCCCTGCAGATGTCCCCCCGCAGAAGTCCAGGCGCAGCCCCGATGTTTGTGTCGGGTTACTTGTAACGCTCTGCAGCTCCGATATAGTGTACGTGCTGCTGGTTGGCTTCATCTGAATAAATATACTAACTTGTCAATGATTTCATCTATGCTGCTTCGTATATATAAATGTATAAATAGGGAGGTTGTACTTATACTTGTACAATTATGCCTGATCAATACCCTCACATACCAGCGGCGCCTATAATGTCACAAATCGGGACCACTTAGCATGCTAATTCCAAAAGATATCCCTGCAACACAATTCATTGACGTCTTTGATATAACCCCAACACTGTAACCTGTTAGCTCATCTTTTGTGTTAAACTGTTTCAATTCTGGCATATATTAAACATTGCTCCCTGTTAAATATGTAAAAACAGAAATGTAAAAATGGGTTGTGGTTTATGGGAAATGTATGGGCTGGAACTATGTATTTTCACTTGATGAAAAACAGTTTATTCCTAATAAATAGTTCTGGCACTTAGTGGAACGTGTCGAAGGCAGGCTGGTTTGATCATTGATCGGGTTGGGAAGAGATTTAGATGTCCAGGACAAGCCCAATGTTTATGTCATGTTTACTTGTATCACTCTGCTGGTCCGATGTTGGGTCCACATCTTCGCAGCGTCACAGAAAATAGTGTTCCATTAGCTAGGCTGCTGGTGGGCTGCATTTCCAATGACTTTCTAAATGTACTACCTTGTCAATGACTTCACCTATGCTGTTTCAGATCAGTGGAAATGTAGCCTACCATATGTATAAATATGGAGGATGTACTTATAATTGTACAATCAGCCTGATCAATACACTCACACACTGTACATTGGTGCCGCTCACAGAAATGTGCCAACCCAAGGATTTATATCTGCTGCACATAAGGTCAGTACCCTGAAAGTGTCATGAGTAAAATAAGTGTGTGTATGTGAGTCTTTTTCAGTAGTGAAGATGTATCCTCCAGAAAACCTACTTCTTTGATCTCTATTTATTCCCCCTCAATGCTGTGCTCTGTCAGCACAAACTACTAAATGCACCTGAAAGCACACACATGGTTCGATGCGCAGGGAAAATAATTGAAAACCCTACCTCGTAAGCATTCTTGATATTGAGCGGCTGTCCGGTGGCGGCTACATGTCCCACAATGCCCTTGTTCCACTCCAGGCGGATGCAGCTGCTGGAGGACTCCTCCAGCGTGGACCCCTCTGCCACATCGAACAGACGGCTGACCAGGAACTTCCTGTTGGAGCTGTCCTCGCCCACCTGGGACCAGAAACAGAAACAGCAGGACTCATCAAAACAAGGAAATATATTATTGTGCTGCTCCTTTGTATTTGCTAACACTCCAAACACAGCGAGAAAGCAAACAAAGACTCTTAATTTCATGCAAGATAACACGTTGATATGGGTTATAATAATATTCACAACAACAAATCTTATGAGAGTGTGTCAGCAAGAATTCCATTCCCCCTGTACAGGAAAAAGACAATGTAAAAGTAAACAATATACAGTATATATATATTTATAATTATTATTTTTACTGGCTGCTAGCTCTTAGTTAGGTTATTTAACTACTGTAACACAATCTGTAAAACACTGTGCAATCCCTACTGTTATCTGGCTGCTATCACACTTTTTCTACATGCATTACATTGCATTGCATTTAGCTGATGCTTTTATCCAGAGCGACTTACAATAAGTGCATTCGATCAAGAAGATACAAACTAGAAGAAAACGGAATCATATAAGTACATCAGGTTTCATAGAGCCAAAACATTTCAAGTGCTACTCAACTTGCTTTAGATAAGCCAGTCCTTTATTAGTATATAAGTGCTTTGTTAGTAATTCTATCGCTCGAAGTGGAGTCTAAAGAGATGAGTTTTCAGTCTGCGCCGGAAGATGTGTAAGCTTTCTGCTGTCCTGATGTCAATGGGGAGCTCATTCCACCATTTTGGAGCCAGGATAGCAAACCCACGTGTTTTACTCTTATTTTATTTGACTTTTTTTTTAAATATTGTTACTGTACTTATTGTTATCCACCTGTCATCAATATACTTTTGTAAATTGTACTTTGTGTAATTGATATCTCTAATATGTTATGCGGGCCTCTTAACAATGTCCATTTCTGTGGGACTAATAAAGACATTAAGATTCTGATACAGTAAATTAGAGCTGAACAAGTCAACACCTCTATGTTCAAAATGGATCAAATTAAAAC
Source organism: Dissostichus eleginoides (assembly GCA_031216635.1). Classification (NCBI taxonomy): domain Eukaryota; kingdom Metazoa; phylum Chordata; class Actinopteri; order Perciformes; family Nototheniidae; genus Dissostichus; species Dissostichus eleginoides. The sequence continues at coordinate 23,556,538 of CM062286.1, read as the reverse complement.
TGTGTGTAATGTAAAGGTCGCTCACAGTGAGAAATCCTTAGAATAATATTAATCATTCCATTCCAGCATTCTCATGGATCTTTCTGAAGGCCTCTAAGCTTTTTTGAGTCTGCACATCATGTAAAATATGCACAAAGGCAAAACAATAGCTGGCATGATAGAGTGGCCCTTCAATGACAGAATAACACCTACACTGTATGGTAAAACACTTTTATAGACTCTGAATAACTGGAGCTTTGCACATCAGCAGTTTGAGCGAAAGCTGAGATGTGAGCATGTTGGTGAGTGTAAGCACTTTTTCAGAGATGTTTCACAGCACACACATCCTGTAGAGGCCTGTCTCACTCCCCCTGCTCCAGCTGATCACAGTGCTCTTGGTCAGGGGTGTCCAAACTGCGGCCTGGGTGCCAACTGTGGCCCGTGGTCCATTTTTGATTGGCCTGCAGCAAATTTTTAAAGTATAATGGAACATGGCCCAAACCTGAAACTAGTGCTTGTCTTATATTGTACTTCTTGAATAGTGTTCATGCATTAATATGCCAGCCCTTCGTATATTTTTCTGTATGTGGCCCTCAGTGAAAAAGGTTTGGACCCCCCTGCTGCTGCAGTTAGATAACAGTTAGAAAACAGTAGTTTGTGTTCCTACCAGAAACAGGGAGTAGCGGTCTGCAGCGATCAGCTCGTTGATGTGGAGGAAGATCTTGTGACAGAGTGCTGTCACGTCCAGATGACTGGACACGTCCATCACCAGCTCCAGCAGCCTGGCGCAGCGGTCACTTCCTGCCCCGCTGCCCCCCCCACCGATACCCCCCTCGCCCATCACAGAGCCGCGCAGAGGGACCGTCTCCCGGTCGGCGTCGCTCAGGAATGTCAGAGAGCCCTCGGCGTCTTTCACCACGATGGGTCTGAGCGGGCGGTCGAACTCTGACGCTGATATCTTGCGGGTGGGGGTGCCAGGGGCCGGGCTGGGGATGGGGGACGGGCAGCGGCTGTCCTGGAGTGTAGGTGGGAGGATTGTGGAGGCAGAGGGGGGGCCGGAGTGCTGCTGTGGAGGATTCTCTTTGCAGGAAGACTGCTGGATGGAGTGAACTCGCTCAGAGAACCAGGCGTTCACCATCTCCCTGCAGCATAGGACACACACTGAGACTGGGACAAACATCTGGATCTGACAGAAGATAGTACCACCTAAAACATGAGATACGACTAAAAGTATATTATTTAACACTTGACCTCCATTACATAATAACTATTTACACCAACATACACAAACATTGTAATTCCTGACAGTTGGAACATAGCACACATTAAAGGTAGGATAGGTAATTCACTTCAGAAACACTTTTTGTTATATTCCATGGAATGCTCTTAACATCCCGGCCCGGCTAAAATAACTGGATGGCCTACCTGCCTGTCAGCCTTCCATCTGTGCACAAATTTATCTCGTGCCCTCATTGGTCGTGTGCGCGTTCGTGTGTGTTGGAGGAGGGGCTCTGTAAGGAAGTCTGAAGGAAGGGGCAGATTTTTTTCGGCTGCGTACTTTCAAATTCTAGCGCACTAGAGCTGGTTTCTCCATTCTTACCTACCCTACCTTTAAACGTATGATAAATACACAATCAGAATAGAGTCTTCCCACAGAGGGGAGAAGTGAAGATAGATACAAAAAATAAAACACTATTAGATAAAGGTCGTGCACATAATATTTAAAATGAAAAATTACAAGTAACATTCGTAAAAAAAAAATCCAATAATAGAACACACACTGGCTGACAGGTAGACTATTGTTATAGTTTAAAGTTACTCCTGAAATCCCACAAATTCACATGATCTGTTTCTGTACCAAAACAAAAGAGACATCTATCCAGTGTGTTGATCTTGTATGGTGCAATTTGCAAAGGAAAGGCAAACAAAGAGAAAAAACTAATTACAACTAATTACAAGATGAAGCAGGGTTAGGAAACGTTTTGAAAATGCTTACGTAAAGTATTTGCTGAAAAATGTAAACTTTACAAAATAAAATGTGCCATGATTTAAATAAAAATGGCCCTGATTGCTGGAGAGGAAGGTAAATACTTTGATGGGCTCACCCACCAACATCATCCTTCCCTGGTGGAGGAACATATTTGTGTTTTGCCCTACTGGTTCTGAACATTATGGAATATGCATCCAAACATTGGACAAATGACCAGAGGGAGTTTTAGTGAAATGAAACGTTGTGTCAGCAGGACCAGAGAATGCAGGCGCTGATGAAGCCGTGTTGATGTTCATAAATAAAGTCAACAATGACAATAAAAGTGAATAAAGAGCACAATCTAGATCATGTGATGAACTGTTTTCACACTGAGGTGTCTGATGCGGATGTGTGTGTGTGTGTGTGTGTGTGTGTGTGTGTGTGTGTGTGTGTGTGTGTGGTGTGTGTGTGTGTGAAGAGTACATTGGGTGTGATTAGTGAGAAGCTCTCTAATCAGCCGACACATTGTCTAATCAACTTGGAGAACACAAACACACAAACACACAAACACACACACGCACACACACATTTGAAAGCTTGCTCTTCTGTGTTTGGCATGCGCCGGCCGTTAAATCCACCCTGATATGTTGGCCCTGAGCCAGGCAAATAAAACTACAAGAGCTGTTATCTGCCTGTCAGGGCCATCAGGCGGAATCCTCCCACCCCCACCCCCCCCCCCCCCCCCCCCCCCCCCCAGCCTTATGTATCCAGGGGGCGTGTGGCTGAATCAATACTTCTCTAAGAAATGCTTCTCAACCAGAACAACTAATGCGTACAAACCATTTGCACTGACACACTTTTTTGTGTTTCTTTTCATGCGGTCAGGAAGAGTGGTGGAGGAAACATGTCCTCTTACACTGCTCTTTATGGCAATGCATTTGGGGATGGAGATGGGATTGAGGTAATGTGTGTTGCTAAACTAAGTGAAGTTGCCATGGCAGTTAAAGTGGATAAATGGGTCTGAAGGAGTATGTCACTCAAACAAACACAGAGCTAATGTGTCCTGATGAAGAGCTGCCAGGAAGATGATATGCCAAGATATGACTGCTGCAAAGAAATGCCTAAGAAATGAAACGGCTCATTTGCTCTGAACCACGCTCTCTGAGGTGTAATTGGGGAGGCTGAAACAGAGACACAGGCACCATGAGGAAGGATTGTATAATTATCACCAAGGATCTATCCAACAGTGCACACTGAGAATGAAACCCTGGCAGCAGTAAAGGTTAATGATTTAAGGGCGCTGGGCAGATCTCACAGCTCTCACTGATTGTGAAGTGGATGATGAGATCAATAAAAGAGCTGGGAGAGAGAGGCCATGTTTATCAGAGAGCTCTGCAGGTATCAGACACAAGGATCAGAGTGTACCTGAACGCAGCACATGATTGTTGGATATGACCAGGTTTTAGAGCCTTCCTGACTATAAAGGAGAGTTCAAATAAAGAGTTTAAGATGAACTACCAGAGGAGATGAAATGTTTGGCTGGAAAAAATGCTGTTCCGAAAACAAGTACAACAATTATGAAAACACTGTGTTTTTGCTTGTAATAAGGAAAAGATTTCTTGAAGTAAGATGGGATATTTAGAACATACATCTTGTATTTTGAACTATATTTACCAGAATCAGGAAATGCCACAAATGCTCCAAAGTGTTCTGTGTTCTGTGTTCTGATGTTAGTGGGGGATTTTCCAATGAAAATGTGAAAATGGTTTAATCTGAGATACAACTTTCCAAGAGTCTTTGACTCAACTAGATACTTTAGATGCAGTGTCTAACATCGAAACCCTACATCACTGCTTGTTACTTCCTAAATTACCAGGTCTTATATCCAGTGTAAAGAAATATTCTGACTTGATATTACACAAAAGTACTTGGTAAGACTTCGAATCTTTGCCGTTCCTGATTGGCTATGGGGCTGCGCACCAAAAGCAAACTGATGGTGGCTGTTTTTCTGCAAAGATGTTCACGAGTAAGCGCTCTCTCTTACGCACAGAAACTAAATACACCAGGTTTAAGGTCCCACCACCTCCCACCCCCCTTTACCTTGACGCCTTCCTGATAAAGTAGGAGTGAGAGAACTCCAGGTGGTCGTCCAGCCACGCTTCCATCCTCTCGCTTTCCGGGGAGCAGCAGTCCTCCATGGCGCAAAGGCGACCGCAGAGTGCCGCTGAGAGCTCCGGTTACCGGCTACATATACACACGGGAGACCCGGTACCGAATAACAGGAGGAAAGCTGCTCACAGAGAGAGAGCTGCTCCGTGCCGGGGAGTGTGCGCGCTCCGGTCATACAGCGGGACTGTGCGCGCTCCGGTCATACAGCGGGACTGTGCGCGCAGGGAGGAGAGAGAAAGAGAGAGCACACCCCCTGTCTTTCACCTTTATCTTAAAGAGTGCTGCAAATACACCATACACACGATGCACACCTACTGTATAACATTCTGATTCTTACCTCTATAAAAAAAGATACACATATTTATAATCGTTATATTTTCGACCTTCTCTTACAACTTATTTCCTTATGTTGTTAATGTTCGCAATCGCACCACCAGTCACCAAAGCTAATTCCTTGTAGCCTATGTGTAAAGGTACCTGGCAATAAACTCCATTCTGATTCTGATTTAATGTAGGCCTACTTTAGTGTCATATATTATTACATTTGTGTAGCATAGTCAAGCAGATATAGGAAGAAATAATGATGATTATTGACCGATTCACACTTTTATTTATTAAAAGCATTGAAATGCCGGCATATTTTATTCTTATTTGATCTTATTTTATTTTATTTTTATTATTATTAGCCCATGTGTACTATCTGTGTTTCTGTCTTATTCTGTTGCTGCTATAACACCTGAATTCCCCTTTGGGGATCAATCAAGGTCCATCTGATCTCATCTTATAAAGGGTTACTCTACTTATAAGTGCACATACTTTAGTGTAATCTCAGACGGTCAACAAAAAATGGTTAAAATCAAGACAGCAGGATCTAAGATATCCTGGCTTTAAGTGTGTCAGACTGGAAATACATTGGATCATACATTTCCCATAATGCAGCATCACAGTGTATCTTTGTTGCACTTGTTGTGGTAAATACCTTAGTTTTAGGCATAGACTGTATTATAAAGGTTTTAGGCCACCGCTCATGTGAAAGCTGTTTTTAATGGAAATGCCCCTTAATGGAGTGCCCCTTTACAGAAAATATTCAGTGTAATTGTACATTTACGTTCACATGAAGGGGTCCATCCAATTGTTTACATTGTGATATAAGTTATGGCGGTAAAGAGGATAGGATGTAGCTTTATATATCATCAAATTCCTGTCTTGTTGCTCTTATTCCGTCCCTTCGTAAAAGAACAGCCTACTTAAGGACCAAATCAAATAACCATTAGCAATCTCTGGGAACATATTTTGAGAGGTTTAGGAGGAGGTTCCCACACGGTTATAACATGACATTCCATTTCCCAGGAAAAAAAATCTATTGGGGTGGAAGATAAACAGAATGTTATTATCATGGTTCATCTTATATTTTAATAAAACAATGCATTAAAACCATATATTCTTCTATAGAAGCATCTAAGGGAAATATTAGAACATTCCAGGAAAGTCTGAGGGAATAATTAAACAAAGCATAATATTTCTAATGAAACAAAGAGCATTTCTGGACACAGACGTTGAGGAAGGCTATGCAAATATCCTCTGTATCAAAAATCTCAACAGTGAATATAAAGGGCATACACACACCCCATGATCAACATCAGGGCTGGTACGTTTAGAGATTTTTACGTTGGCTTTTTACACCATGATTCACATTTATCATCCCCAGGGAATAAGCCACGCATTTAATTCATTTCTGTTCATATGCTTGGTTTACACAATAATCCTTTAGAGAGTTTTTAGCCACATCTGCAGTAAATACATTCCTCAGAAAGCTAGTTCATTTTTCACACTCAAACAAAAAAAGCAAATATAAACTGTGAGAAATGTGTTGTCAGGATTTTTGAGACAACTTTTGGGAAAAACACTGAAGACTTTTCTTACTTTAATATCGGTACACATAATCAACTTTTAAACCTTCAACAGCAGACACGGGTTGTATTCAAGGGGGATGTGATTGAGGTAATTGAAACAATTCCTTTATGAGAGCAAACCCACCACAAGTCAATCCTTTATTAATTGATCTTGACCTTAGCTGGTACACCGTAATGAAAAAACACCATAAATCCCAGCAGCAATGAACTGTTCGATGACTGTGAATCACAGCTGGAAGAGTGCAGATTTGTATTGAAGAAGTGTAATGGCTTTCACTCTGTGTCTGCTCTCCAGTGTCCCCCCAGCTGGACACCGCCCCCCGCTGGTGTTACCTTACCAGCAGATGGTGGCTGCTCGTCCCTGGGGGAACCCACCAGCAGCATCCCAACCCCCCACAGCAGAGAGCTTATCAGAGGAAGGGAAGAAGGGGGACACCCAGACAAACACACCTTCTTTGCTCTTGCTTTTATCTGTCTGTGTGTACTTTCTAACCTTTAAATGTCTCATGATAGTGTGTGTCATTGTTACATTTGATAGGCCTGTATTGCTTGGACATGTTTTAATCTGTGTATGTTGCTTAGGACAAGGCAAGAGGACACCCTAACCATTTTGTCACTTTTCAAATCATTTGCTGACGTCCATCTCTTGTGAACATGTGTAGTTTACTTTTCTGTTCTGTCCTGCCCTTAATATGGAAATACTTTATGGAAAACAGATGCAAAGTATGTAAAAATAGAAAGAGTAGAGATGTCCAGCACAGCCATCAAGATAGCCTTTGCGCTCATTTGGTGTGGGTTTAGCAGACTCTCTATGTAGTTGCCAATGGTTATCTCAAATTGTTTAAAAGGATGAAACAATACAATAATAAGACTTTGCAGCTTTGCGATCAGCTCTGTGAGGCTTGACTTGGGAACAACGTTTTTGAAGCTCAATGCTAAAATCCGCACGTAAACCTTTTACAATGAAAATTTTAACATGCCAGGTCCAGGGAATGGGCAATGTTTCACATTGATCCTACACCTAACCAAGTTGGGTTTTGCGGTCAATTCGAAGAAGAGCTCCCCCATACCTCACCAGCAGGTAGAATATCTGGGGGTGGTGCTCGATGCAGGCAGACTACGTGCCACCCTGACAGAAAGCAGACAGGCATCCCTGCTTCGGGCAGTTTGCAAACTGCGTCAGGGGGCGACGTGACAGCTTTGATCATCATGCAGACTTTGGGTCTCATGGCGGCTGCTCACTTCGTGGTGCCACTCGGACTGCTGCATGCATGTCGCCTGCAGAGGTGGTTTATCGGCCTTCGTTTAGATCTCAAGACACAAACGACGTCTGGTGACCATCCCCCCCTCAGTAGAGAGCAACCTCAGATTCTGGGGGTCCCCGGAGCATCTGCGGAGGGGAGCTCCACTGGGGCGAGTGACCTCCTATATCACGGTCTTCACAGACACATCAGTGACAGGATGGGGGGGGGGACATGCCTAGAGAGAGCTATAGGTGGTGGCTGGCCTCTGACAGAGGCTCGGCACAGCAACCTCCTAGAGCTGCAAGCAGTGGTCCTACAGCACTTCAAACCCTTAATACAGGGCAAACATGTGCTGGTGAGGAATGACAACCGCACCACAGTGGCGTACATCAACAGGCAGGACGGAGTCCGCTCCGTAGCCTTGTTGACCGCAGCAGAGAACCTGTGGTTGTGGGCTTCAGAGGTGGTGTTATCTCTGAGAGCCCTCCACATCCTGGGACTGGAGAACAGAGGGGCCGACCTCATGTCGAGGGGCGGGCCCCTGCCAGACGAGTGGAGGCTTCACCCGGAGGTGGTGAAGCAGGTCTGGACTCAGTTCGGGAGAGCAGAGGTGGACCTGTTCGCCAATCGGCGCAACAGCCACTGTGCCCTGTGGTTCTCCCTGGCCCGGTGGGACAATCCGCCCTTGGGGGTGGACGCCTTTCCACCGCTGCACCTTATACCCCCCTGCTGGAGAGGGTGAGGGAACATCTGTCAGTCATCCTAGTGGCCCAGGTCGCCACTTGGCGCCGTGGTACGCGGAGGTGACACAGATGATGGTGGGCCAGCACTGGACGATTCCTCAGGTCTGGGGGGCGCTGTCTCAGGAAGCAGGTGCAATAGGGGCGTTACCCACTCTGGGCCAACCTCTCCAGGCTTGGCTCCTGAGAGGGACAGGCTGAGACAGGTGGGGCTGTCTGACAACGTTATTCAGACTATCCAGGCAGCAAGAGCAGGATCCACCACAGCCTGTTACAGGCCAAAGTGGGCGGGATTCCAGCGATGGTGTGAAGAAAGGAGTCTAGAGCCTCTATCATGTACGTTGGGCTCTATTCTGTCCTACTTACAGTTACTGGTGGACAGGGGGCTGGCTCATTCCACAATTAAGGTGTATGGAGCAGCCATTTCGTCCTGCCATGAGGGATTTGGAGGCAGGTCAGCCTTCAGTCAGCTGCTTATGTCGCGGTTTTTGCAGGGGGTCAGGAGGCGGCGCCCAGTAGTGCACGCCTCCTCCCCGCAATGGGACCTGCCGTTGGTGCTCGAGGCTGTGGTCACAGAACGATTTGAGCCTCTGGAGCTCTCCTCCCTGAAAGCACTGTCATGGAAGACATCATTGCTACTTGCCTTGACTTCGGCCAAGAGAGTGTCCGAGCTGACCGCTCTGTCGGTGCACCCAAGTTGTCTTTTGATCCGGGGTGACCGTAGCGGGGCGACACTCAGACCGAACCCCTCCTTTGCTCGCAAGAGCCTAAGGAGTTCGTTCAGGCTATTCAGTTAGGTGGCTTTATTCTTCCACCCCATATTGGGGCCAGGGAGGTTAAATTGCACCTCCTCTGCCCAGTGCGTGCGCTAGCATGTTATGTAGAGCGCACGGCTGCCATTAGGCGCACTGAACAGCTGTTTGTGTGCTTTGGGGATGGTGTGGCTGGAAAAGCTCTCTCCAAGAGGTGCCTGACAGGATGGCTCTGCGAGTGCATTACACATGCCTATGGACGGGTGTCCGTGCACACTCTACACGGGCTGTGGCTGTGTCAAAGCCTTATTCAGCGGCGTGAGTGTAGAAGATATATGCACGGCGGCGTCTTGGTCTACGCCAGGCCCCTTCATAAAGTTTTATCTCTTGGACATGTCTGGCTCCTTCTCGTCGTCTGTGCTTTGCCGGGGCAACACATG